>VSMD01049685.1:0-84238 GCA_008750895.1 Mirza zaza | reverse complement strand
AGTTCACATAGTGAAAAAAATTACTCATCCTTCAATTCATGCAGGGTCTCATTTGCCCAGAGTGACTCAGAACCATCTTCATAATTTCTGACCCATCCATGTACTACTTGAGGGGACAACAATAAAGCAACCTAGGACGCCTTAATGTAGGGCACAGTTGGCCAGCCTGTCATGGCTATAATTCCAGTCCAACTCGCCCCCTGGTGGCAGTGTCTCCAAATTGCAGACATAGCCTTTGGGAAATCATAAACCCACAATGTGCATGCTGAAGACCATTTTGTTACATCTTTTTAACTATGCCTTTCCTGCTCCCCACCCCAGCTCCATTTTATAGATGAGGAAACTGAGGTCCAATGGAATAAATGCATGTTTACACTGGAAATGAAAAGTCCCTGCAGTCTGCTTTGCAAATTCAAACTGCCCTTGATGGCACGGAATGGCAGGTTGATCTTCTTCCTGTTCTCTCTCCTGGAATCCTGATCTCTGTAACAAACAGTATCAAGCAAGAGCTGAAGCAAACTTGGAGGAAAATCCAAATGGAGGTGTGCAGTCAAGAGGCAACAAGAGGGCCGGGCGTGGTGGCTCACGCCTGTAATCCTAGCACTCTGGGAGGCCAAGGTGGGTGGATTGCTCGAGGTCAGGAGTTTGAAACCAGCCTGAGCAAGAGCAAGACCCTGTCTCTACTAAAATTAGAAAGAAAGTAATTGGCCAACTAAAAATATATAGAAAAAAAAAATTAGCCGGGCATGGTGGTGCATGCTTGTAGTCCCAGCTACTCGAGAGGCCGAGGCAATAGGATCGCTTGAGCCCAGGAGCTTGAGGTTGCTGTGAGCTGCGCTGATGCCATGGCACTCATTCTAGCCTGAGCAACAAAGTGAGACTCTGTCTAAAAAAAAATAAGAAAGAGAGAGAGAGAAAGAGGGAAGGAAGGAAGGAAGGAAGGAAGGAAGGAAGGAAGGAAGGAAGGAAGGAAGGAAGGAAGGAAGGGTGAGCGAGCAGTAACAGAGGGGAAATTACACTTCCTTCAGAGGCTGTTGTAAGGATTACCTGAGAAAACATGTGCCATGTACCTGGCATAGAGCCCTCAGTGTCCCCTCAGTAGCCTCACTGCCATGGCTAACTCTGTTCCTGGTGGGCAGGACTGGATGGATCTTGGCTCAACTGGATGGATCCCAGCAAGTGACTTAAGTCTCCTTTGAACCTCAGGTTCCCATCTGTGAACCGGGCTACTCAGAGAACCTACCTCACAGGGCAGTTATGAGAGGTCAAAGGTCCTCTGAGCGTAGTGGTGGACGTAGTGCCTGGCACGAAGCAGGTGCTGGACAAATGGGAGTTAGTCTTAGTGTTTTCCAGCGTTTCCTGTATTTCCCTCTTACCCAGAAATCATCAGAAACAAAGAAAGGAAAAAAGGAAGACACTCTCTCAGCTCATAAGCAGGAAAGCTGAGAGGGGACAGGAAGGAGTCTATTTGGTTGGAAATCAGAGCCTGGGGTGGATCTGGGCAGGGCTTTGCCTGCAGGGGGCAGGTAAATACATTACTTACTGCCCATATGAGCAATAAAACAAATAAAAAACTCTCAAAGGCTGGGCGCGGTGGCTCACGCCTGTAATCCTAGCACTCTGGGAGGCCGAGGCGGGCGGATTGCTCGAGGTCAAGAGTTCGAAACCAGCCTGAGCAAGAGCGAGGCCCGTCTCTACTATAAATAGAAAGAAATTCATTGGCCAACTAATATATATAGATAAAATTAGCCGGGCATGGTGGCACATGCCTGTAGTCCCAGCTACTCAGGAGGCTGAGGCAGCAGGATTGCTTGAGTCCAGGAGTTTGAGGTTGCTGTGAGCTAGGCTGATGCCATGGCACTCACTCAAGCCTGGGCAACAAAGTGAGACTCTGTCTCAAAAAAAAAACCTCTCAAAAGAGTCCTTGGGGACAGGGCCATAATGGCTAGGGAGGGCTTGGAGGGTAGCCTCTGCGTTTGGGTTCTCTAGAAGTAGACCCCCAGGACAGGGACAAGGATTCCCATGTGAGGGCTTACTTGGGGGCCACGACTAGGAGATGCAGGCAGGGGTGTGAGGACATGGGAGAGAAGGAAGGAAGCCAGTAAAATGTACATTAATAGGGAAATGACCACTCGGGAACTGGAACGTAATTTCCCCAAGGAACCCTGGGAAGCAGTGTGGACCGTACACCTCAGAGATCTCCCACCCGAGGGGCGTTGGGGGAGAACTGCCCTCTGGGGCGCCCCCTCCCGGGCACTCGCAGCCTTGGGACACCGGTGGCAGTGAGCCTGCAGGCACTGGAGGCAGCGCAGCCACTGGCGGCAGGAGTCAGGAGGACAGCCCCCGAGTGGCACTGGTGGAAGGGCGTGGCGTCAAAGAGAAGCACAGGGGACATCAGTTCGGGTAGTGAAGGCGGATTTGACTCGCGCCTCCTGACAGCGGAGACAGAGCGGAACTCCACGCCGGTTCGTGCAGTGGAAGGGAGACCGAGGGAGCTGGGGGGAGAGCGGGCGCTTATGGGAACAGTGACAGGGTGCTCAGTGTCGGCGTGATTGGGCCAGCCATGTCTGTGAGCTGGCACTTCTAGCAGTGGGGGTTCTGTCCTCCCACAGAGACAGGGAGACAGAGGCCCTTGGCCTTCCCGAGGATTCCGTTTTAAAGGGATGGCTTTTAGGTTCTCAGGGAAGACACTCCCGAGTTGTAGGAGATTCACATACCTCTCTAAGGGACAGAAGAACTGGGAGTCACAACTAAGCCTTTTTTTTTTTTTTTTTTGGAGACAGAGTCTCACTTTATTGCCCAGGCTAGAGTGAGTGCCATGGCATCAGCCTAGCTCACAGCAACCTCAAACTCCTGGGCTCAAGTGATCCTGCTGCCTCAGCCTCCCGAGTAGCTGGGACTACAGGCATGTGCCACCATGCCTGGCTAATTTTTTCGATATGTATTAGTTGGCCAATTAATTTCTTTCTATTTATAGTAGAGACAGGGTCTCGCTCTTGCTCAGGCTGGTCTCAAACTCCTGACCTTGAGTAATCCGCTCGCCTCGGCCTTCCAGAGTGCTAGGATTACAGGCGTGAACCACCGCGCCCAGGCTATAAGCCCTGTTAAGTTATTCTCAGAGAAAGGGGTTGGCTGGAGCAGCCAGTTCTCCAGGTGGTGCTGAGTGCGCCCAGGCCACACACCCTCGTGCTGCTGGAACCATGCTCGAGTTTGGTTTTCCCTTGTGCGGAGGGGTGGGTGGAGCTGCTACCTGCTGAGTTCTGCAGTTTTAGTGGGTGGGTCTGAGAGCTCCTCTTACAGGTAGTATCTGCAGCTGTGTCAGAGCGACACCTGAGGCTCCTGTGTCCTGTCCCGAAACAGAGAAACCTGCTCTTCACACATACACAGACACACACACAAATACACCATACATGAACTGACACATAGTCACCTAAGCATGCTGGCACAAACAGCTGTACATCAACAGGACGCATACACCAAACATACATATTTGCACACACAAGTAGGCACGGCATGCAAAAGCATCGCTAACTTACATCCAATACAAGCATGCGGGCAGGCTTTGGGCATGCAACCTATAACCTGTGCAGTGCCACAGGGCCCCGTGCTCAGAAGGGGCCCACACTTGGTTAATGTTCTACTGTCATGGTTTTGAAATTCTTAGTAACTTTTGAACAAGTAGCCCCCATTTTCGTTTTGCACTGGGCTGGGCATGCATGGGTGCACGCACAGGTGTTCTCTACCTCATTCTATCTTGCTCTTTCCCCTATCTTCACTTCACACGGGAAATTTCCACGAAGCTCCATCCTCAGCCCTGAACCCCAAGGGCTTAAAATGAAAACCGACAAAACAGCTGGTGGGGCTGCCCCTGCCGTTGAAGTAATGCCCGCGGCCCACCTCTAGGTGGCAGCACACGCCGAGCCAAGCCTGAGCAGAGGCCAGGAAGGCAGGGGGAGGAGCGGGGGCGAAAAAAACGGTGTCACCGAGTCCCTGGCGGAATCCTTTTCGGGACACACCACGGAGATTTCCCAATGCAACAGAGTCTCCAACGGATTAGCTAATCCATTCTTCTGTCAATTCACTTTTAACGGTCTTTTTAAAAATTTGTGATTACAAATGCAACATTTTTATTATAGCAAAAGCACGCACAGAAAAGTAAAAATCATCCATAACTTGATACTTCTGGGTTCTCTGTAAAAAAGGATGTAAAAGGAAGTGACAGCATCCCCTCCTCCAGACGTCTTTCTCTATGTAAGCGCCTACGGGAGTCTCTTACGTACACATGGAAACACATCCAAAGCGCTTTAACCCCAAATCAACTCATTTTCTGCACGTGCTCTCCCACTCACCTTTTCACTTAACAGGACCTAGCCACGTTTTCCAGACCGTTTGTATAGATCTGCCTCAGCTTGTCAACATTTGGAATCTAACATCCCAAGTCGGGCATTAGCGTGACTTAGGTGACGGGTTGATTGTGCAGCCTGCGCTCTGGGGGGGCAACACCAGGCAGGCTCGCTTTCTTCCCCTATCGGGCACACATCACTGGGCCACGTGGACTTCCTCCTTTATGCACCTTTATGGCATCTTGGGCAAGTTCACAGCCCTCTGGCCACTGTCAATCATTTTTGTTTCTACCATAAAGAATGAACTAGAATCTCACTCCTCCTCCCTGTAAGGCTTCACCCTGGCTGAGGGAGCTGGCAGGGCACAGCCTTGGTCACTTGGCCCCGTGCGGGCCCTCCCTCTCACGGTTCCAGCCCCTCACTCTGTGTTAGGGAGAAGGATGTCCTTCTTTCTGGGTCCTCTGTGGTCAGCCTGGGTTACTTGGTGCTGTTTCCCTGGCCAGCTATGACCTGCTGTCTGGGCCCTGTCTCGGAGGAGGCGTGCATGCGCCATGGGGACACCTCCACTGCACGGTGTCCTGACGAGGGACAGGCAGCAGCTCAGCGGCTGTCCCTCCTGCCACAGCTCCTGCCCTCCTCTGGGGTACACCTCACACCTCTGCCTGCTGGGGTGTCCTTCCTCACCAGTGGTCTGCCCTCTTGGGTGGGTTCTGGGTGGCCACTCAGGCCTCACTACCTTGCTCAGGGTTCCCTTGCACTCGGGAGGCTCCCCCGTCTTGTGGTGCAGGACGGTGGGAGTGTGGCAGCTCCAATCCCCTCCGCGCCCACCCACGTCTCCCTCCAATTCTCTCCTCCCCGACCGGAGACCAGAGGTCAGGAGGCAGAGAGCCGCAAGGCCCGGCAGGCATAGTCCTCTAAAATGCAATGCAACGACAGTCTCCCTTGCCTGCAGGCCCCACCCCACCAGGCTGTCTCTTGGGGGCATCCTCACTGGCTCCGTCCCCACGGGGAGTGGAGCGAAAAGCCACAGTTCCCCCCGCACCGGGCCAAGCACTCGCCTCGCCGACATGTCTTCCTGGACTCTCCAACTCAGGCCTCTGGGATGGGGGAGGGGAGGGCCACAGAGTGCCATCGAAGGTCTGGGCTGCAAACCCAGGGGCATCTGACCGCTGTCTGCGGTTCTCTTCAGACGTGGGGCCTCTTTGTCTCAATGTGGAGTCTTGGGCTTCAAGAATGGAGCAGCGGCAAAAGCCCCCCTCGATATATTTTTATGCTAACCAGACCCTGACTGATGGCCAGTAAGACATTTCCAGTTTGGGGCTATTACAGATATCGCTCAGTGAACATCTTGTGCGTGCTCACGCCGCTATTTCTGTGGGTCAGTTTTCTGAGAGTAATACAGTGTCTTTACTTAAAATTTTAATCTATAAGTTGGCAAATCGCCTTCGAGAAACACACTAACTTGGGTTACGTTGAGTCGGATGAGAGTGCCCACTTCCTCGTCCCCTCAGCCCCTGTGGCGATCGCTTGTCCTATTTTCAGCAATCTGATAGCCCAAAAATGATCACCCAGTTGTTTGTTCACTTTGCATTTCTTCATTTGTTAGTGAGGTCGAGCACTCCTCCTTGCAATGCCTTGACTGTGCTTGCAGCCTCGGGAAGGAGATCCCTCGAGCGGGCGAGAGCCGCAGAGGGAGAACACTATCAGCCAGACATGGAAAGACAGAGCCACGCTGCCACCTCAGTCTGCAACCGCACCAGACCAGTTGACTTTTGTGTAACCAAGTCGTGAGTTGTTTTCCAGCTGACATGGAGCCCTGGGTTGAAGGTCACTTAACCTGAGCGTGCCCGGAGGAAGCAAGTGTACAACCAGGGGCAGAAACCGAGGGCTTGGACGGAGGAGCGGGGATCGAATTGAGACGCGGTCGCTGTATGGCAGGGTCCAGGCCCGGTTAGAATGAGCCCCGGCGTCCCCCCCGTGGCAGGGTCCAGGCAGGGGATGTTTCCTGGCATCGCTCCGTCGCAAGCTCCTATCGGGTCACGCCTCGTCACCCTCTGACTATAAAGCCAGCCTGACCCTGTATCCGGGGACAAGCTGCTTTGGGAACTATTTCTGGTGAGCTCCTCACTTGTGCCAAACAATAAAACCGCCTTGTTATAACCAACCTGGCTGTGTCTATTATTCAATACCGCCAAGTGAACAAATCCTCCTTTGGGGAGCTAACAAGCCCCTACAGCGTGCATCTCGGATAGGCATGTCGCAATCCCTCTGCCAGGCTTTTTTTTTTAATCCTTCTTTGCATTAATTCCTTGCTTTTTGTTGCTGCCTGCCCTAGTCCAGGGTCCAAGTTTCAGTCCAGCAGAAGGGTCTAAGTCCTTGAAGTTCTGCACGACACCTTTAAAATGTTTTTTTTTTTTAATTTTTTATTTATTTTATTTTATTTTTTTATTTTTATTTTTTTATTTTTTGAGACATAGTCTCGCTTTGTTGCCCAGGCTAGAGTGAGTGCTGTGGCGTCAGCCTACTCACAGCAACCTCAAATTCCTGGACTCAAGCAATCCTGCTGCCTCAGCCTCCCGAGTAGCTGGGACTACAGGCATGCGCCACCATGCCCAGCTAATTTTTTCTATATATATTAGTTGGCCAATGAATTTCTTTCTATTTATAGTAGAGACGGGGTCTCGCTCTTGCTCAGGTTGGTTTCGAACACCTGACCTTGAGCAATCTGCCCACCTCGGCCTCCCAGAGTGCTAGGATTACAGGCGTGAGCCACTGTGCCCAGCCAATTTTTGATTTTTTTAAATAGCCAGGGTCTCACTACGTTCTCCAAGCTGTTCTTAAACTTCCGGACTCAAGTGATCCTCCAGCCTCAGCCTCCAAGTAGCTGGGACTGCAGGTGCACACCGCCATGCCTGGCTTGTATGACACTTTTAGGATAATTCTTAACATGAGGAGGGTTAAGGTTTGTTACCGTCTTCATAGTGAAGCAGCTGCAAGATAAGCCTGTATCTTGCTGTACAAGATTGTCTGTGTCAATTCAGTGTCACCACCACCCCCTTGTAAGGTTTCTTCAGGGTGGCAGTGCCTTCCCAGTGCCCCCCTCCTCGTGCAGTTCTGGCTTAGTTCCCCAGCGAGAGGCTCTTGAGCAAGATTTGGAAGACAGGAGAGAAGAAGGCATTGTCTTCCGAAGGCACACATGGGCACACATGAGACCCTCCTCCCCCCAGCAGCTCCCTGGGAGCTCTTGAAAACCATCCTTGCCCTTTAGTAGCAACTTCTTCCACCCCAGTAGTGGTGGCTTCTCCAGTTTGTGCTCTTCCTGCTCTTTCAATAGTTGTTTTGACTCTAAAAGTGATTTTAGGGAAAAATTTTTTAATTATAGAAATCTGGAATTGCTTCTTTGACCTTTTCAGTTTTAAGTCCACAGTGACCTCATTGCTAGTAGAAAATGGGACACTAGCAGTTCAGGACATATATTGACAAATCGTTTCCTTAAATTAGCATCTGTAATAGCTTGGGTCAAACACCTATGTCAGGCAAGTCTTTGGGACACCAAGCAGCTGCCGTAATAGGACTTTGCAGTGGAAGGGATGGATTTTTCTGAAGATACTGGAAAACATAGAGGGAAAACAAAAAGAGATAAACTTAGGGCTTTAGATTTCCAGCTCACTACAAGGGTAGACAACCAGAGAATTCCTTGATCCCTCTGAAAGAATTCTTTCTCTCTCATAGACACAGGGCCAAGAATTCTGAAAACCAACCCTCAGTAAAATACAATACAAACCGAATCCATGATCTTGCTAGATCTCAAATGTAAAAGTTAAGGGATTATTTGGGAAGGAGAGAGACTCTATAAATCGGAATGGGGACATTTGGGCAGATTTTGATGAATCTGAATATCTTGATCCCCCAAATTCTGCTGAGTCTCCCCAGTATCAGCTTTCAATATCAGCTTCCTCCCCTAGGGAGGACGTCAGCTTTCTTTTGCCTGAAGACTTGAATTAGCTCCCTGTGGCCGCTGCCTTGAGGGGAATGTTGATTCTACCCAAGAGCCCTTCCCGCCTGTTGTGGTTTTCAGACACATACACTCCTGGCAGACCGTAGGGTGATGAGGACAGAGGCTGATCTGGAAGGAGGTACCAAACCAATTTCAAGATCTCTGCCAATTTATAATGGCAGAAACCTGGGGAATATGCGTGGGAAGGAATTTCAGGATGTTAGATCAGGCGGAAGGAGCACGACGTTGGACCCACCGAACGGACTAATATGGAAGTGCTGGCCAGAGAGGCTGGGCTCACTCTGTCGGATTGAGCAGCTGGGAGGGGCTCTCACCACCTGCTCAGTGCTGCAACCTGGACCCCAGGGCCCATTAAATAAAGTCAGTGGCAAACATTTCCCTTGGTATATTATAGGGAAGGAAGTCCAAAGGCTTAGGCAGATAGGGATGTTGAAGTGTATTTATTGTGTGCAGCCTGTTCAATTTCCCCTGGGATAGTGCAGAGAATGCTGCCTTCCTTAGGCCTTTTAACCACACTTTGGTGTGATGAGACACAGCGAGGCCTGCTGGGGATGGAGAAGCCTGCTTCCGATCGGTCATCCGGGGACAGAGAGCTCCACCACAGTGCAGATGTGCAGCTGCACGGAGATAAAAATATTATATAATGAGCATGCGGATTGCCTGCTCGGAGTGAGTCGTTGTTAGACTAAGTCCATAACAGCAAGACATAATTTCTAACAATGTGCAAGCACTTGCTGATTGCTAGATGAAATGCATGGTTAACCTGTGAAATATAACTTACCAAGATCAGTTGAAAAGGAAGTAGAAATGCTAAGAAAAAAAAAAAAGATGAGAATCTTTCTAATGTTCGGTTTTTGTGTCTTGGTTTTGGGTTTTTTTTTTTTTAGATGGAATCTCACTATGTTGTTCAGGCTGGTCTTGAACTCCTGAGCTGAAGCTATCTTCATGCTTCAGCCTCCTGAGTAGCTGGGATTACAGGTGTGCACCACCGTGCCTGGCTTGATGTTCGTTTGAATTTGGTGTCCAATTAAATACCAAGCCGTAGAAGCCCACCTAGACGTGGGCCAGGCCCACCTGCTGGGAGAGGCTTTTGCCTTGGACACAGATCCTTCGGTGGTGAATACCAGCTGTCAAGACAGGAAAGGAAAGAGTATTTTCAGAAAGCAACAAGTCTCCTTTTAAATGGTAAAATACTAAAAAAGAGAACAATTATAGAAAAAGGGAAAAGCTTATTTAATAATTAACCACTTGCAAATGCATCAGGCCTAGACAGTTCAGTAGGCAAGCTCTTTTAAGTTTTTAAATTTGCTGCTCTTCAGAAAGAAAACCGAAGATCAAGAGCACGAAGGCCATCTCTAGAATGGGGGTCAGCCGGCTGTTAAGCAGAAGCGGCCTGCAGGCTACAGTTAAAAGCCAAGGAAAAAGCCTCAAAGCCAACAGTTTTGCTTTACCTGAACACAAACTTGTCTCCCAGAAAAAAAAAAAAAAAAAGAGCTCTTGCGATGCTAATAAATGGATAATTTACTCGTTGTTACACATAATAAGACTGAGTAATTTCGTTATTTCAAATGCCTGTGAAATATTGCTCAGGCGAAATTATATAGTTCATGAAAATTGATGATGGCTCAAAAATTGTGTCAGTGAACATAAATGATTCAACAATGAGCTAGGCAGATTTCTTAAAGAAGCAGAATATTCACAGACTAGAAAACTCAGCAGCTGACTGCGGCATTAAGAGAGAGATCTCCTGCTCTCTTTTCACAGTAGTAGAATTTTTGAATAGATGATATTTGACAGCTTTTAAAATCTTGAAGTCTAAATGTAAAGCAATGCTTTTTATTATTTTTATTTTTAACTTTTTTCCCCGTGTTCCCCAAATCTGATAAAGGTAGCACAAAAAGAGATTTATAAGCTAACTTTACTTATAAATGTAGACCCAAAACCATCAGTAAAATATCAGCAGATCAAATCCAGCAGTATTTTAAAGGGATTTCTGACCAAGTAGAATTCATTCCAACGATGCCAACTTAGGAAACCGATCAGCACAACACATTTTAAAAGAAACCCTATAAATAAATCCCATGACACTAGAAGTCCCCCTATAACTCAGGGAAATTGTCTCCCTTGTGGGTTTGGGTTCCAAGGGACTGTCCCACCACTGAGGCTTCTATGTCACCAAGCTGGGAAGTGTTAAAGCAAAAATTACATCAAAGTTAACAGGCAAGGAAGACTTCGTTCGAGGCTCTGGCCATAGAAGAGAGACTGGAACTAAAACTGACCTTGACTCCGTGGAAATGAAGGCGGAGGGGCTCTAGCTACTGGGTTGAGGAGGACATCATGGGCCTTTTGTGCTCACCGATTGGCTTTGCCCAAAGGGAAAGTAAACTTTCTCATATTTTTATGACAGGAGGTAGTTTTACAGCTTTCCACCACAAGACTGAGAGATGGGCACTATTTTCTTTGGGGATTGCAGTTTGAAAGCGCGGCTTCCAGGCCTGGGAAAGACAGTTCTGGGCGGTAAAACAGGCGAGAGGCTTTTGAAAAGATTTACCGACATCTCAAAGCGACAGAGAAATAATTTCCAATGACACGTCTTCTAAAGAGAACGTTCTAAGGTAAGGAGGGTCATGGCCCGGAGTCAGCGAGAAGCCTGTCGACAGCTTGGTCAAGCGGAGGGCAACATGGAGGCCGTTTTGGTCACAGACCTCTGTGGCCTGCCATGAGGCCTTCTGGTGAGGTCTTAGTCTGAGATGCATTTCATTATTAATAAAAAGCCTCACTGGCCGATTGGAGGTAGGGGCAGAAAAACGTTTCCCTGGGTATAGACTCTGGAGAGGCGAGGGTCTGCTGTCACATGTAGAATATTTCTAGTAGGATAAAGAGCATTTCTCAGAACTCGATAGTAAGTCTCGTGACCGGGGAAGCCGTCGCCATCCCCTACAAAATCCCACTGACGGCAGCTGTGTGCTCTGCCAAGTATTACATCGTTTTAAACTTGCCAGCAAATCCAGGACAGGAACAATAGGTAAAATAAGTATTGAAAAGGAGAGACAAAACTATTATAATTTGCAAACTTGAAATGGGTAAGAAGAAAAAAGAGTTAAGAATTATTATAATTTGGAGAAGATATGATTGCATGTCTAGAAAGCCTGTAAGATTTACTTTTTTTTTTCCCCCAACATTCACCCTATGTAAAACCTGTAAGATTTAAACAAGAATTATTCAACAGATAAGACTTCAGGAAGGAGCTGGGTATAAATTCATTATAAAAATATCAATAGCTTTCCCTTTTACTAATAATAACCAATTGGAATAAAATAGGTTGGGAAGATATTAGCCACAAAAGAGAAAAATAAGAGAGAGAGAGAGAGAAATAGATATTGAGAGAGAGAAAAGGCAGGCTGGCCAACTGGCCCTGAAATATCTTAAAAACCTGCAAATGAATTGAATAAGAACCTAGAGAGAAACTTTAAAATTTGCTGAAGTAAAATTCCCAAATAAATGTAGATCCATAGTTACTAGATCAAAAAAATCCAATATTACAAAGCTGTCAAAACTGTCAGATCTTCACAAATTAAGAATTAAATTTAGTGCAATTCCAATAAAAATTCTGAGAAGACATTTTTTTTATGACTTGATAAATGGATTCTAACGATAATTTAGAAGAATAATGCCATGATACGATCTAATAAAATGTTGAAAAAGAAGAGTAATGAGTGAGGACATCAAATATGAAAACGTATCATAAATTATAGTGATGGGAAAAGTCTGGCATACCCATGGTAACAGAGAAATATTTCAGTGGAACAAATGACATTGTCTTAGTTAATCTCTTGGTGCTCATTGAACCTAAGACCTCCCGCATCACGACTTTCTTCTTGTGGGAAGAGGGAATTATTCTTTCTTTCTTTCTTATTCACTATTCTTCTTCTTTTTTTTATTTTTAAAGCAAGCTATGATGAGGTCTTCATGTCTCTTCCAAGAAAAGCTTGCATATGTCTAAAGAATTATATGATGCCTGCAAGCTCTTTGTTCAAAGTTGCCTTCTCAAAATTATGCTACAAAACTCTGTGCTTGGAATTCCGCTTGCTTGCTGTTAATATATGTAGATGCTTCTCTTAAAAATTAGAGAAAAGTGATTGCATCATTATCCCAAGTGAGATAAAAGACAATTGCGAGTGCATGTCACATGGCTCTAGCAACTTCTCCATCTGGCCGTCTTGGGCCATGGGCAATCTTGCTGGTGTCACCCCCACCTGAAGGAGAACGTGCATAAAGCCAGATCCGAAGACTGTCCGGAAGGCTGAAGAATCCCACATTTAAGCAGAGTACAGGAAACAGGGATGTCTGGGTCATGACCGGCAAAGTAAGGAATAGGAAACAGAGGGGCGTTCTCTGACGAATCTCGGTCTCTTGGTATTGCACGGCTGCTGCTATTTCACAGGGATCGAGGAGAACCAATCCGCCCTCTGGTCCAGAGAAGGGAGGCCGTCCCAGCCTCGGCCCCCGGGGCACGCCAGGCACGGCAGAGCCGCCTGCTGCAGCCTGCAGCCCGTTCCAGGAGAAGAATATCCCGGCCCACCTGTGAGCTCTGCCTGGCTCTGGTCACAGTGCAACAGGCCCCTGTCGGAGTCTGACGCCACCCCACACTTGTTGCCCTGCCCCACGGCTTGTGGCTTGTACCAGGTGGCTTCCGGACAAGGTTTTCTACAGAACAAGGGCGTGCTGGACAGGCCAGCTCTGCGCTCTGTTCGGCTTGCCTGTCAGATTTCTCAGGACAAATGAACACCTTCCTGCACTTAGTGAATTGGAGCGGAGTTTCCGGAGTCCAGGCACCCTGGGGCCCCGGGGACAGGAGTTCTGGGCTTGGGAAGGAGGCTCGGGGCCAGATTTGGATCACACCTGCGAGTTCTTCAGGGCAAACTGTGCTCTTGTGAGACGTCTTGGGAATACTACTCTCTGCTTCCCTTTGTCAGCCCCCAGCTGGAGGGAGTCAGCCTCTCAGGTCAAAGTCGCCAGGCCAGCAGATGGGGCACTGTGGCCACGGCAAGTCCCCAAAGCCATCGCGGAGACCAGGAGTGGTCTAGGATGAAACTTTCACTGCCCTTTCATGTGAAGAGAAACCCACAGAAAATAAGGGCGATGGAAATGCCAGCTGCCCTTTCATAAAAGGAACCATCCTGTTATCTGAGATTATAGTTTTTTCTCTTCCTTTGTATTATTTTTTTATTTTTATTTTTTTGTTTTTTCTTTTAAAGATTTTTTTCAGCTGTAGTTTTGTGGAATCTTCCTTTGTATTATTAAAATGTCCTCTTTTTTTTTTTTTTTTTTTGAGGACGTTGGTACTTTGAGACAGGAGTCTGCCAGCCTCCTCATTTGCTGGGAAACTAACTCCTCTGTCCTTCTTAAACCACTTGCCCTCATTCCTCTGATGTGGCCTTGGGGACAAGTGTCAAACTTTGGGTAACAGAATTTGGTGTGCTGGGTGGGCCCATCATGTGCCTGGTGGAATGGCAGCCCACGGCTGCCGGAGGAGGCAGGGAGCAGCCTGGATCAAAGCCGGGGGCTTTGCGGGTAGGAGCAACTCCTTCTTGAGGTGACAGAACAAGGGACGGCCCCAGCAGCCGCCGGAGCCTGGTTTAGCTCTGGGAAACTCCCGTCTCTGTCTCCCTGAAGTAGGCGCAGCTCCCCACAACCTGAACTGAGTTGTGGAGAAGGAAGCGACCCTGATTCCACACACATGGAGGGTTTTCAGACCTTCCTGTCAGTTTCGTTTGTTTTGAAGCACCTTTTGGGGGTGGAGGTCACGAGGTTGAGTGGAACTAGGGAAGCTGGTTTGAACTCAGAGCTCATTCACTGTTCGCAGGGAATGGGGGGGACAGGCCACCATTTGGGGAGTGTTTGAAACTTCCAGTTGGAGTAGGGTTTATCCTCTTTGGAGACCCAGTTGTTTGATAGGCCCTGGCATTTTTGTGTTGAGGATGATCTATATTGTCTGTGTGTTATTGGTGAGTTTTGTTGCAACACAAGGAAAAACTTACAGCTACAAACCTATGTGTAAAGAGAACAGTGTTATTGTCACCCAATATATGCTGGCATGTGAGGAGAAGTGGCTGTTACATGGAAATTCCCATTTGATTGGTAGGCCGTGGCATTTAGATTGTGTTGGGAATCCCCTACATTCTTTGTGTTTGTGAGTTTTTGCATTGCTTGCTTGGTGCGTTTTTGTATTATGGCACCGCTTGTATGGCGTGTGAGAGAAAGTGGTGGTTGATGGGCATTGGGTTTATTCAGAGCTCTTGGTCCTTTTCCCAGAAATTTGTGGTTTGGATCCTAATTTTGATTTGGAGGTGCATTCTAAGGAATCTTCTCCATTGCCTCTTAAATCCTTTAAAAATAAGGAAAGACAAGGAGAATAACCCCCTTCGGGCACCCCAGTTGGTTTATAGGGCCTCTGCTTGCAGGTATTGGCATAAAGTTCAAAGGCATGCCAGGATTTCTAGGATGGCCGATTCTTGTGTACAAGTTCCCTGCCATTCCTTTCACCCCCCCAGTCAATTTTTTGTCTACTTCCATTTCAGGGACAGCCTCCTGCAGGCCTCGTGCAATGTCAGTTCCCCAGTAGTGACCACGATGTGTGTGGTCTGGGCGGGAAGACAGGTGAGGGACACGCAGCCCTCCTAGAAGGGTCTCTCGGACTCCAGCGTGTGAGAACTCACACCCTCGTCATCGAGCTCCCAGGGGAACATGAGCATTCTTCACGGTCACTTCTGGCTCAATCTCCCCCTCCCGCCAATCAATTCAGTTTATGGATTTTTCTGTCTTGCCAGCTAGTGTGGGTCACCTTGCACCCTCGTGTGGCTCTCAGGTGTGGCGGAGACTTGTCTTCGCTCTGAGCTGCGGGGTGCAGGTTCCAATGCTGCTCTGCTCCTCCATGCGGGCTCACCTGGGCAGGTCGTGTGACCGTGCTGTGCCTTAGTTTCCTCAGTTACGAACCTGCTGTGACAAAGAGAGTTTCTGCCTCCGAGAGTCAGGAAGGTCAAAGGAGTTGGTCCTGTGCATGCCCCGGGGGAAGGCCGGCCGGGAAGAAGCAGGTGATCCTTCTCGGCCATTTCGCTGGAGAACTCAGGCCTTTACGTAGTTTTCTACTCTTGCGACTAGACGTCCAACACAGGATGCCAGATACATTGGAATTTCAGATAACAACGAATGATTCTTTTAGCATAGGTTCTGTATCCTCCTCTCCCTCATGCCTTTCTTCTTCCCTCATCCCTCCTGGATTTTCCTAGGATTTCCCCCCAACTCCCCCCCACCACTTCTCCCTCTGCTGGGCACAGCCACACACGGCTGTCCCTTGTGTCTCATGTGCCGTCCTGTGCTCACCGTCCTGGGCCCCAAACCAAAGGCCCTTCTGTTTAACAGACTCATCCTCCTTCCAAGGCAACTGGGGTTTCAAAGAGCAGCACCTACCCCCAACTACTCCAACACAGACACAAAAGTTCAGGCTTTTGTCTTATATTACAAATATTTTATTGCTGTCTTTGCTCCTTCGCAATGTCCGGATATTTTGGAATTAATATCCTGGACTTCTTTCTAACACATGTGGGTCCATGTCATTCCTTTTTAACAGAGGGTTCTACTTTAGAACGTACTAAAATGTTATGGGAATTTCAGTATGGATAGACATTTAAGTTGTTTATACATTTCTTCAACCACAAGCATTGCTGTAATGAACAGGGATATAGGAACGAAAGTAACAAGAACACTTGCTCTGCCACTTATTAAAACATGGTAAAACTAGAACAACCAAAACGGTGGGTGCCATCAAGAGAACAAGGTAATGAAAACAGGAAACCTAGAAACTGACGGAATACATGTGCGAGGACTTCCCACGCCATACAAGTGGCATTTCAGATACATGGACAACGAATGGACGATTCAGCAAATGCTGGGAAGACGCTTCTGTCTCACATCCACACCTTCCAAAAGAAAATTTTACATAAAAAGCTCGGAACAAAAAGAACTAGAAAAAAATATAAATGATGACAAACGCAACTTCGCAGTGGGGAAGGCCTTTGTAAATCTGACCCCAAAAGTGCAGAAGGATTTCACCATAGATCTCTTGGATAACACAGAAGCTTTAACGCTGAGCACCCTCAAAACCCTCACATACGAAATTATAAGACAAATCACAAACTCAGGGGGAAAACTTTGCACCATCCACGAAAAGACATACATAAATAGTTTTAAAAACATAATCAGCAAAAGATAGCACCCAACAGAACAAAGACCTTAATAGGCTCAGCCTAGTTAAGAAATATCAATGCCCAAGACATTAATACATACAAAAATATGTGCAAACTTGACAATTATCAAATAATGCAAATCAAAGCAATTTAATGCCACTCTTTTTTGTGTACCAGAAAGGCAAAGATTTAAAGGAACCATCATCCCCTCTGCAGGCCAGACTTAGACCAACAGTCCCTCACGGCGGCCACTGACAGTGGGAGCTGTACAGGCTTTCTGGAAGGGAGGGAAGCAGATCATGCAGACTAAAAGCCCTCAGGCATCATCCTTTGTTCAGTAACTTCTTCCAACTCTTCCGCAGTAGATGTGGGTTCTGGATTCCTCTTCCCCCACTTCCCAATATTCTCCAGGTCCTAGCCTGGCCGTCACTTCTGCCCTTAACCAGCACTGCCTAATTAGTGACTTCTCCACGTGGCGTGAGCTCTCACTTGTCTCTGCGACACCCAGCAGCGCTCCCAGCAGGGCTCCCCGGGAGCTCCCGCACAGCCTCTCACGTTCACCCCCGCACACGTCCCACCACGCCCGTTTCCCGGCGTGACGATCTAGGCTGGGCTGCACCACTCCCCCCCCACCCCCCGACGTGCCCGGTCCTGCCCCCGTCGCGCCCACCTGGTGCCTCCTGGCTCGGCACCCGGGCAAGACCCATGTCAGGTGTCAGTGCCTGCCGGGGACAGGCAGCCCACACAAGTCCTTAAACACAACCAGACTCGTCTTGATCTCCGAGTAGGCTCAGCTCGGACACCAACCACACTCTGATGATCAATCAGTGAAGGAAGGAAGAAAATAGCAAAAGCAAGGAAACCTGATAAAAAAGAAATGAAGGGGAGATGGAAGGAGTATGATGGAAAGCCTAATCATTCACAGCCTAAACATAAATTCTCCTGAACTGTGTGTGCGCGTGCACGTGCACGTGTGTGTGCGTGTGTGTGCGCACGTGTGTGCACATGCACATGTGTGTGTCTATGGCGGGGGGAGCGGAGTGATGTGGGGACCGCAGCGGGGCTGACTCCCTTCCTGGACAGGAGGCCTCCCTGGGGCTCTGCAGAGGTGACCGTGGAAGGGGCAGGAAGCTGGCGGGAGGGAGGGCAGGACTTGCCTCGCCAGGTCTGGACGGGCTCAGCACACCTGGCCAGGCCTGCTGACATCCCAAGGGGGCAGCGACAGGTAGTCCTGCTGCTTCAGGGCTTTGAAGAGCTGGATGGCCGGCACCTGGGTCCCCGCCTGGCCCGGGGGCCTCTTGACATGAAAAGTCTGGTCTAGATCCATGACCTCAGGACAGGACCCTGGGGAGGACGGCTTGCTCCGGGGCGAGAGAGGACCCTGGCCCAGGCCAGGGAGGAAGCAGTAGTCACCCACCTGCTGCAGGACAAGGAGCCCCTCGGGCTGTGGGGACGCCAACGCGGGGCTCAGCACGGGGCTCAGCACGGGGCTGCTGGCCGCAGGAGGGGCAGGACTGCCCAGGGGGCACTTGGGGGACTGGCCTGTGGGTGGAGGGAGCTGCACGTAGCCCTCGAAGCCTGGCTTCATGGAGGCTGGCACAGGGCCCCCGGCCGGCCCAGGGCAGAGGCTGGGGCTCTGGTCTGAGCATTGGCCCAGAGCAGGAGCCGGGGAGACAGACAGGGCGCCTGAGCCCGGGGTGAATAACAGGTCTGCAGCGAGGATATAACCAGAGGCCATGGCAGCACCCTTAGGGTCCCCAGAGCCCGTGGACAGAGCCACTTGACTGTCCACTGGGCCCTGTCCATACCCCCTTGGCCCAGGTGCAGGAGGGGCGGGGCCTCCCCCAGACTCCAAGGAGGGGCTCCCCTCGGGCCCCGGGCTGGGCCTCCGCTCCACATCCTGACCGTGCCCCTCCACCTGGGCCAGTGGGACCAGCTGCACCTGCCCCCCAGCAGGCAGACACAGGTACTCCAGGGACCCTGGGGGCGGCTTCTGGCCCTCCCTCGGCTGCGGGGGCACCAGCTGGTCCCCGAGTTCAGGCAGAGAGTGGCTGCGGGGCGGGCCCAGGTAGGGGCCGTTGAAGTCGAAGCTGGACAGCTCATTCTCAGGCCTGCCCGAGGGGTCTGGCGGGGCAGGCGGGGGGCTGCGGGGCTGCTCTGTGGGGTGGCTGGAGGCGGCCGGAGTTGCATCAGGCCCTGATGGTGGGTGGTAGACACTTTTAGGGTCCTCTGTGGTGAGAGGTGACACCTCGACGTCCTGGAACCCTGCAGGGATGACCCTGTGGGGAGAGCATGGGCAGAGATGTCAGAGCCCCCGGGCAGAGGACTTGGCTCTTGCTCAGGGCTCAAGCGGGGTGGAGCAGCTGTCTGGAGGGCCAGAGCCCACCTAGCGCTCCAGGGAGCCCCTGAGCAGGGAGGGGAGCAGGAGCCCCAGAGAGGGACACCGGATGCTGATTCAGGCTCTCCCTGGCCACACACTTCATCCTCCATGCCTGGGTCAAGGCCTTCCTCTGCCAGGCCGGCGCCCTCTCCCTCTGCGACCTCCCGGGCACCTGCCCTCAGCGCCAGGTTCACGGCCAGCCTGTGCGCCATCCACGCTTCCTTCTTCCTACCAACAGTGCTGTCAGCGCCCCCCCGAGGGGACGGCGTGAGCCGCCTGCACGGGCGCCCAGGCCCGGGGCCTTTACACCCCAGCCACCCCACAAGGCCTCTGCACTGTGGCACCTCCCTGGGCAGCAGGGCAGGGGGACGCCATCTGCTCCAGTCTCCTGCCTCTGGTCAAGTCCCTTGTCTGGCCCTCCCTCACCTGGGAAGGGGAAGTTCTTCCTGATATCCACCCAGGGTCCCTCCTGCTTTAGTACAAACGAGCCTCCTTGGATCTCTTCACTGTGAGCCGCAGGCCAGAGGCCACCTCGCTCAGGCCCCTGACGTGCACAGCAGGGTCAGCCCCCACCTGCTCCCCAGAGGTCAGGAGCGACCGGGGAGCCCAGACACTCACCTCTCCAGCCCAGGGAAGTGGCTGGCCCGGGGCCCCTGGCGTGGGGGACTCCTGCCGGTGGAGGCCGACGCGCCGTCTGGGAGCCACATGCCCCCACTCCCGTTCTGGAAGAGCAGGGACGTTTGTGCTGTGGGCGTGAGGGGGCCTCGGGAGGGGGTCGGAGGGCAGAGGGCAGGGGGGCTCACGGGACTCAGGGAGCCCCGGACGTGGGAAGACTCTCCACGTTGTCAGGAACGGCCCAGCCTTCCGACACCAGGAAAGTGAGGCCCAGAGAGAGGCCGTGACTTCCCCGTGGTCCTTGACACCTGAGGACAGGGCCCTGTTCCTGTGAGTCCCCTAGTCTGGGGTGTCACAGCCCCCAGGCTCACCCCATTCCTCCTCCACACCGGCCCCGAGACCCCTCCGCAAGCAAACCCGGCGCCGCGAGCCGGACCAGGGGCTCGCACCGCCCCCAAAGCCGGCGCCCACCCACTGCTCATCTCGCCCCCGCGACTCCCCCAGCCTCTGTCCCGGCCCCGCCGCTCAGCCCCTGCACGAAGGGCCTTGTCTCCCCTCCAGATGCCCTGGGCCTGCGGCGGCCTTTGCCACCTGACACCACCCGGGCACTTCGAGGCTCAGCTCAGGTGTCCTGTCCTTGGGGGGCTGTTCTGCCTCGGGACACCCACCCACCCAGTGGCAGTGACGCTGCCCTCCAGCCCCCTGCCCCGGGGCGCCCCCACACTCAACCCTCCACGGGCTCCGCGCAGAGCTGCGGCAGGGAGGGCTGGGCCTGTGCGCCTCCACGTGCCCATGGGAGCCCAGGCAGCCGCTTCCAAGCCCTGTCCCGCTCTCAAAGCTTACCAGGCCCTCCCCAGGCCTCCCAGACCCCACCGCCCACAGCCACAGGAAGGGAAGGAGGTAGGGACAGGGACAGGGAGGCGGGAGCAGGGGACCCTGCGCCCCTCACAGATCCTACCTGGAACAGGCAGCTCTTGCTGGGGTTGGGGATGGTCTCCTTCCACTTTCTGTTCAACCTGAAGACACCAGGGAGGTGACAGCCATCAGAGACTCCAGGGCCGGCCAGCTGCTTCCATGCTCATGTGCACAGGGGAAACTGAGGCCCAGGAGGTGGGTGGCACAGGGTAGGGACTGGAGGGAGCTGGGCTGGGGGCCCTGGCAGCCCCTGAGGTCCTGGGTCCCCCACTGAATCCCACAGAGTCCCCTTACCTGTACCCATAGATGCCACAGAAGCGGAGGGCCAGGAGCAAGGTGAGGGTGACGCAGACCAGGATGAGGGCCAGGACCCACGTGGGCAGCACTGCCGCAGCCGGGGAGGAGGAGGGGCATTAGCATCCCGGGAGAAAAGGCTGGAGGCTCAGGAGGCGGGGGCAGGGCGGGGTGGGTGGGGTTGGCTCAGTATCCCCCCAAGACTCTGCTCTGTGCAGGCACAGGGCTCTGGAAGCTAACGGCCTTGGGGAGTTCTGGGGGTGGGCTGGGGCCAGGCACCTGCTAAAAAAAGAGGGCACTGGTCTGAACCTCCACAATGTTCAATGTGCTGGGGAGGACACAGGAGGGTTAGAGCCCTTCCAGAAGCAAGAGTTATATGGGGAGTGCAAGGACCACAGTCCATGGCAATCGCAGGGGACTTCCTGAAGGAGGCAGCACATAAGCTGGGCCTCCAGGAACAGAGAGTGAGAGAGGTGGGGATGGAAAAAGCCGAGCTGGCAGAGGAACCAGCAGGTGCAAAGGCACCTCAGGAGCCCCTGACCCTTCTTGCTGCCCAGCCCTGAGCCCCTCACAGGCTGGGCCCCTCCAGGACTCCCCTCTTCTCCCTCCCTCCGGCCCGTTGGTCCAGGCTCCTTTCTGCTTGGTTGTGGCCTCTTCCTGGGCCTCCTCCCCTGCTAAGGCTGGCTGTGGACTTGGGGGCTTGCTCCCAACACCTCCTCTATTCTGTGTCTGAAGCCACCCCTTGGATGGACCTTGTCTTGTTCTATATGAGTCCCCTGTTGGTCACTATGGTGAAAGGTGAGGGGCCAGTGAATGCAAGCAAGTGCAAAGAAGTGGGCTGATCAACCACTGGGCAGTGGCTGCCACAAAGGCTAATGAAACCAAGGGTCATCTTAATAGAGGCCTAAGCTCCAGTTTGAAGGAGGAGGGATGGTGAGACATACTCCCCTCTGCTCCTTCAATCCTCAGCTGCAGTCTGTTGTGCATGCCAGGTGTCAGCTTCCAAAGACTAGTGACACCTGGAGGGAAGGAGGCCCAGCTGGGGTAGGGCCTGGAGCCTCCCAGTCAGCCCTGTCCTTTGCCCAGCTGAGCTGTCGCAGGAGGGGTGGGAGAGGCCAGGAGGCATACCCCAGTCGGTGTCCCAGGAGCACTCCTCACTCCACTCGCTCCAGATGCCGCTGTAGCCCGGCCTGGAGGGCCTCACCCTCACCCTGGCCCGGTACGCGGTGGAGGGCTCCAGGGCTGGCAGGGCCATGCTGTGGGCGTTCTGGAGGGCCTCGGTCTTGCTGCCCTGTGGGTTTGCGCGTGTCAGCAGGTGTGCTGAGGGCCCCAGTGCCCGTGGGCACGGCCGCAAACCCCTCCCACCTGGACGCCCCAGGTTTTCTTGTTCCCTTTGGTCACCAGCTGCTACTGCAGCCCAGACCTGCTGTGGCCTCACCCCCCATGGAGGGCCTACTGGGGCGCCCAGCCAGGGACAGCACTCCAGCCGGAACCAGGGGCTCCCCCTCTTTCAACACAGTCCTCCCACACAGGACAACACCAAGGCCCAGAACCCTGAGCGGTCACCTGGTCCCACCTTCAGTTTTAGACCGCCCAACCTCCCAGCCTTCTGGGTGGGCAGCCTGGACCCAAATTCTGGCCTCTCCAGAAACGCAGTGCAGGTCGACTGGACTCTGGACCCTGAGGTGGGAGTTCAGGAGCCCGGGGCCCGCTCCCGGCTCCACCACTGACCCACCTCCCTCCTGGCCTCAGTTTCCCTATTTCTAGCCTGAAGCCTGGGGCTGGCTCTGTGGTTTCTGCTCGGAGCTCGGTGGAGGCCTCGAGGCCTGCCTGGGGGTTGGGGCAGGAGACTGAGCCCCGGGCTGGCCGCCCTGCCCCGTTAGGAGCAGCTGTCCTCTGAGCGGCTGCACATTGGGTCCAGGTAACAGTTCTCTGAAGAAATGTCCCCAGGACTTTGCGACTTTAGAAAACCCTCATCCCAGCCCTCTCTCAGCCCCTTCCAGCCCTAACAGCCTATGCTCCCTTGCAATGCAAGTTCAGGTGTTGTTGGGGCCAAGTCACATCACCTCTTTTTTTTTTGTGGACGAGGTTCTGGGGCCCCAAGAGAGGGGGTCCCCGGAAGTTGCCCCACATCACCTCTTTGAACCTCAGCTACTTCTCCAAGAGGTGGGACAGTGGCCTGCTGACTGCACAGGGTGGTGATCACCAAATCCCGGGGCTGCCTCTGACGGGCCACCTGCTGGGAGCCAGGCACCTGGCAGGTGAATTCCTCGGGGTGTTTTCTTCCTGTCTCGTCCTCCCACTGTTCACCCCCCCACACTCCGCCCCCGTGCACAGGCCCTTACCTCCCACGTGGCCGAGTCTTTCCTGTACTGCACCTCAAAGGTGTAGTCTATGTGATCGTATTGCATTTTCCTTGTTTCCCAGCGGAGGCTGTAGCTGTCTCCGTTCTTGGTCACGTTGAGGCTAGGGCGGGCCATCTGGACTGGAGGGAGGGAAACTGTTACAGGTGGTCATGACACCCATCCTCCCATGGGACATTCCCTGTGTTCCATGCTAGACACCAGTGCTATTTCCACTGGCACAAGCCTCCAGGTCCTGCACAGATGGTGACCAAACAGAAAGGTGAAGCCCCTGGCAGATGGCATCTGTCCAGCAGACCCCCAAGTGGAAAGAGGCTGAGGGAAAAGAAAGCAGAAACTGGGCACGAAGTCAGAAGTTCTGCATTCTAGCCTTGATTTGCCTACTAATAGCTGTGCAACTTTAAGTCAGTCACTCAACCACTCTGAGCTTTAGTCTATTCATCAGAAAAAAAAAAAAAAAACAATGCTCATAACCTCGATTTCTTCAAAGGGCTTTTATAAAAATAATGCTAATGCCTATAATTCATGAGGTCTCCTATGGGTCAGGCATTACTCTAGGCCCTTTATGTATTTTGTGCACTTGAACTGTAGGAATTCCTTTTACCAGGGAAGACCCCCAGGAGAGTTAATGGTGGACTCAAGCCCAGGTGACTAAGACAAACTGGCCACTGCTCTTGACATAGCACTAAAGACTGCAAGGACTTGATCATCACAATAGACTTTAGGGGGTTCCATTACATCGGGGTCCTTGCCTCATAACAGGAATGAGGGACGTAAACCTGTGAGGATTAACAAGGTACTTACATACACCCCAGCCCCCAGTTAAAACATGAACCACAGATCATGTATGTTGAAGTCTAAGAATATCAGAGAACTTCAGAAAACAGGAAGAGAAAAGTGCAACCAGGAGAAACAAGGGAAAGTTCTAGAGGGAGCCCAGGAGGTGTGGTGGGCGGCAGGAGCTTTGAGAGCTGCCTGGCAGGGCAAAGAAAGCCAGGGAGCGGGGGCTGAAGACCTGTTCCTGGGGGATACACATGGTATCTTCATTCACACTTTGACCATTGTCATTGCTGTATCATTGCTTCTTGAGAGCTTCAAAAGGAGATCAGAATTACTTTTGTTTGTCTTCGGCTACTGGACTGCATTTCTTTGAAAGTGACAAGCATGAAGCCTGGGCCATGCAGAGCCCTGAATTTTGGGGGGGTTACACAATGAAATGGTGCTGTCCCGAGACCATCCACACAGAAGGCTCAGGGAAACTCACTGTGCTCTGAGTTCTTAATGAGTTTCTCTTCCTTCCTTGGCCGAACAGAGATGGTGTACTGGCTGTGGGTCCCGGGGTCGGGCACGGGGATCTGGCATCGGTGCTGGGTGTAGAGACTGCTGAGCTCGTCCTTCAGCACCGGGGAGCACTCTTCCTCCCTGAGGATCACAGCTGGCTGAGGGCAGGGAGGAGGGAGGGACCCCGGGGGCAAGGGATGAAACCCTGGGTGGGCAGTGGCTTCGGCTGGAGCCCCAGGGGCAGGAGGAGGCCTGGAGACAGCAAGGCCAAGAGGAGAGGAGGGGACGGGGACACGCTCACCCTGCATCCGGGCTGGACTTGTAGAAGAGGCCGAAGGAGACCGAGCTGGCCACCTCCGTCCTCACCTCCCAGGAGCAGCTGAGCTCGGCAGCCCCATTGAAGAAGCACTGCAGGTTCTGGGGCTTGGCCTGGTCACCTGGTGGGGAGACAGTCCTTCATTCCTCCCTCCTCCATCCACCCCTCCGCTGTTGGCAAGCTGCCATGGGACACGCCACGCAGGGGTCATGGGCCTTGGGGCCAACAGACCAGGGAGGAAACTTCAGACCGAACCCGCAGCTCAGGGGAAACCCAGGCACCTGCACCCTCCAGGGAGGATGGGGACAGCATCTACGTTTCAGTGTGTGGGGACTGAGCACGGTGCTGTTGGTGAGCCCTGCCCGAGTGCAGCACCCGCTAAGACATAGCCGTTAACAGTACTACTGCCTTTATCATTGCAATTGCGACTATCATCATTGCAATTGCGACTATCTTCTACCATTGCAGAGAATTGGAACTCCGAAGTGAACAGATACCAAGTTGCCTGCGCAGAGTCGCAGCGGAGAGGGGGTGGCCAGGACAGGATTGCAAAGACAGCAGGGCAGATCTGGGAAGCCCACAGGTGGCCTCTCGGACCCCTGCTCTCCCAGGGCACTTCCCCGACGGGCCGTTACCTGGCTGCGAGTCCCAGCGCACCTCTGGGCTCCACTCGCTGGCCCGTCCTGAGAAGCGGGAGCCCGGGGCCAGGTGGGCGCGCACCCGGGCCGTGTAGGTGCTGCTGGGCAGGAGGTGCTCGGGCCCCAGCACGGCCTGGGACGCGTTGCAGCGGAGGGTGGGGGCGTCCTGTCGGGAGAGGGCAGGGGCTGGAGGAGGTGTGCCCGCCGGTCCCTCCGGGCTCGGGCAGAGCTGGCGGTGGCTCCTACCTCCCAGGGGTCCTGCAGCCGCCTGTAGGCCACCTCAAACTCCAGGTCCCGCTGTGACAGCCAGTGGGGCTGACGGCCCCCAAGGGCCACGCTCCAGGTCAGCAGGAAGTGGTCCCCGGCAGCGTGGATCCGGACGTACTGGGGCGCCGGGGGCTGCACTGGAGGGGGAGGAAGCGAAGGCGCCTGAGGGCTGGTGGTGGTCAGGGCCCGAGTGGCCTTCCTGTGGACACCCGGGCTCCAGGCAACCTGCCCCGTCGCTGCCAGGCCCTGAGCAAGACCCGTCTTCTCCGGGGGCCTCAGCCCTCATCCGCAGCCTCGTGGGGTTTGAACGGGAGGAGAATGGGCGCCGGGCAGAGGGCTGCTCTGAGCGCCAGCTCCGAGACGGCCAGGAACCTCTCAGCTCAGCCGCCCGCATCCTGAGGCTCCAGCAGAGGGCGCTGCGGGCGGACCAGGCTCCCTCCTCCGGCCAGGCCCCTCCCGCTGTCCCCGCCAGGGCAGATGCTCCTGCCCTAGGAACCTCCTGGGACCCGAGTCCCCATGCACATCCCTTGTGCCCTCTCCTGTCCTGCGCGGCTCCTCGTAAATCCCCCCATGGCGGTCTCACCACCCCCGGTGGATCGATGTGTCTCCCTGCCTGCCTGCCCCAAGGCACCAGGAGATGGGGGACAGGGGCTGGCGTTGGCCCTTCCCCAGCTCCAGGCCTGAGATGTGGCTGAGGAGTGAATGTGGGGGCAAGCCGAATGAATGAATGAATGAATGAATGAATGAACAGATACATGTCAGCAACCTTGGGGGCTTCTCATGAAATCCAGCAACGAAGCAGGTGGGCATCAGCTGGGGCCCATTGGGTTGGCCAAGAAGATGCGTTAATGAATGACATGGCTCCTGCTTTCCTGAAGTGTCTCCGTCTCATGGCTGAGGGGTGACTTAGAAACACAAAATATCCGCACGGGTAGGATGGACGGGTTCCGCGCCAGACACGGGACGTGGCGTGTCAGAGCAGGCCAGAGCTGCAGCCCTCAGGAACCAGACCCAGAACGGCAGACACGCAGCAGGGAGCCGCCCTGCCCAGCACAGCCAGGACAGCCACAGCTCATGGGTCACTGCAGTCCCCACCCCGACACTGTCACAGCGTGGACCCTCCCAGCCCAGCACTCTAGGAAGCTGCCACCAGCTGAACACACTGGGAAGCCAACGCAAAACCAGGCCACCTGACTTGAGAGACGGAGAAACTGATAGAGAAGGTGACGTGTCCCAGATCTCCACGCGTGGGGGCCTCAGAGCAGATCAGATGCACAGCCGTCCCGCCCCAGCACTCTCAGGCTCCTCGACTCATTGCCAGTCTGCTGCAGGCTGGACCCTGCCTCCTACTCAACATGTGCTCCACGAGGCCAAGTGCCACCCTCCCGTCCCCACATCTCAGGTGTCTCCAGCGCCAATGGCCCCCCCATTTCTAGGCCGGAAGCTCCAAGGGGCAGGGATGCCGACTGGCGTGTCCGCTGCTCTCCTCGCATAGCAGGTGCTCAGTGAAAGAACAAGGGAACAAGCGAATGGCATGTGTGTCCTAACGATGACTTGCGTCCCCCATGTTCCCATTCCCTGGCCATACCCCAGTGCATTCTTTGCCCTTTATCCTGGGCTCAGCGCCTGAGCTCATGCTCTGGGCTCCAGCCTCCCTGCCACCCCTGCCTCCAGTGTCCGCACACCACCCCCAGTCGCGCCATTCCCTTTCCGTGGCTCTCCACGCCCAGAGGGTGGCTCTCGACGCCTCTGCGTGGCACGGAAGCCTCTCCAGGGTCAGGCCCCTGCGTGCATCTCCTGTTTCCTCCTGCCACCTGTGGCCCTTTTGAAATCGGTGCTCCCGGGACACGATGGCCAGCGCTTTCCCAGCAGCCTGCGCCCTCCCGATCTCCCAGACTTGGCACAGGCTGTCACCCCTGCTGGGAAGGCTCTTCCCACCTGCGCTCCCAGCCACCCTTCAGATCTGAGCTACAAGAGTCTTTCTTCTGGGAAGCCTGCCCTGATTTGCCAGGGCCGGTGCCCTCTGCCCACCACCCGTGGTACACACAGCGGTGTCAGAAAACCCTCAGGCGGGACATCGGTGTTCCTGCCTGCGGGCTCTGGGCTCTGGTCAGAAGTGGACTCTGTCATCCATCAAACACTTTTGCAAACGGCGTGAACTCCTCACGGCCTAATGCATTCACTCTTCCTGCAACAGGTTCCCAAGGCGGTGGCAGAAAGAGGCAGGAAGCCCAGGCCAGAGTCCCCTCGCCTCTGACCCTCACCAGGAGCGGCAGGGTGGCCAGGGACTGGGATCAGAGACCCGAGAGCCAGACCTTCCTGAGTGGGAATCTCAGCTCCGCCAGTGGCAGCCGGGAGGCCTTGGCAAGTCTCCTCCCTCTCTGTGTCCCTTTCATAAGCAGCCAAAGGCAGGAGAGCAGTGCCCAGCCCGGAGTCGCTCGAGGGTCACGGGGGAGCCGCAGCCTCTGCTGACAGCCTGCCACCCGCGTGGCTTCTGTCATGTCAATGCAAACGCTTACAGAATGCCTCCGCTTTTTATTTAGCCTATTCTAAGCAATAATGTCCTTGAATCCATGAATTTAAAGTGCCGGCTATATTTCTTTCTAATATAGAGTCCAGGAAACCCTAACTACACGAAATGACCGTCTACACCCATGCCACGCCATGGACCGTTTCACGGCTCCCAGCCCACATGGGGCCACCAGCTCCGTTTCCAGCATGCAGCCAGCCCTCGGGAAGGCTGACTATCCCTACTGTTGGGGAAGAGGGACTCTGGGAAAGTGATGGGACCTCTCTGGGCCTCGAGGACCTCATCCATATAATGGGTTGCTGCAGAAACGAGCCGAGACAAGTAAGACTTGTCTCGGAAGACTTTTGGAGTCTTAGAAGACTTTTGTAAATTGGTAAGTTTCTATGTGAGTCATCAGAATGGTTTTCTTGAAGGGAAACCTTCAGAACTGGACCCCCTGGCTCGGGGGGAGGTGGGGGTGGCTGGGGGCAGAGCAGGTCCCTTTGGCAGGGGCTTCCCACATGGTACCAGCTCCAACACCCCCATCGTAAGTCCTCAGCCCTCAAGGCTCCAAACCCAACCCCAAGCCAGTGTCCCACCTTGAACACTCCCTGGGCCACCCCTGGTGCCCACTGTCTAGACAGGGACCCAGCCCTCACCATGCTGGGCCAGAGAGACGGTGAGCTGGACGCCCAGGGGCCGGTCTGGTTGGAATGAGAAGTAGTCCTTGTCGGCGAGGATGAAGGTCTTGTTGGGAATGACACATCTCCGGGGCACACAGTGGGGAGACGGGCAGTCTGACCAGGGCATGTCCTCACTGAGCTCGCAGGACACTGGCTCCAGGGGGTCACTGTCGAGAGAGGACATGGCTCAGCCCGGAGTGAATGAGGGTCACTCACTCATCCAGTGCGCAAGGGGTGGCTGCCATGTGCCTGTCTTTGTCTGGAATCAGGGCCTGGCAGTGACCAAAACACACACAAACCCTCGCGCACGGAGCTGGCACCCTGGGGGAGGCAGGCACACGTGAAACAGGCATGAAATGCGCAGTTTGTCACATGAAGAAACCTCATGTAGCTATGTGAAGCAGGGAAGGGGACATGGGCTTGATGGGACGAGGGTGCAGCCAGAGATGGGTGTCAGGGAAGGTGTCAGAGCATGTGACACCAGGGCTGGGCCCTAAGCCCCGGAGCGTCCAGTGCAGAGGCAGGGGATTAGGAGAAAGAAGCAGAGGAGATCGGGGGCAGGGAGGCAGGAGGACCACCGGGCAGTGGAGTGACCACAGGCCAAGAAGAAAGTGTGACTGTAAGAGGGCAGTCACAGCCCCGGCGGGTCAAGTGTAAGAAGGCTGAGGATGGACCTTTCGGGTCAGCAACAGGCAGTCACTGGTGAGCTCGACAGGGGGCTGGCTGAAAGCCGGATCGAGAGGGTTCCAGGCAGGTCCCTGGGAGGAGTGGAGGGTGTCGCTGTCCAGGGCAGCAGAGGGAGGCCGGGGCCGCAGGGCTGGGGGCTGGGAGCCAGCTGGGGACTGCGTCCTTGTTGGCATCTGCGAGGGGGGTCAGTGTGCGAGTGCAGGGTGATTGGGAAGGATCCCAGCAGAGGCACCGTTGCTGGCACAGCGAGAGTGGGCACTGGGGTGGCAGTGACGTCCTTGAGCAGGAAGACCAGGTGGGGCCCAGGCCCAGGCCTGAGAGAGGAGCTGGGGCGGGTGCTCCTCTGCCTGGGTAGGGGGCCAGGCCCAGGGCCAGGGCAGCGGGCAGACATGATGGGGGTGAGTGGGGGGCTGGGGGCGTCTCTGCAGGGCCCGTTGTCTCAGAGCAGCAGGAAGCAGTTGCAGCCAGGGTGGGGGATGAGGTGAGATCATGGCGAGCAGAGAAGGGAGCGCGACAGCGTCTAGGAGAGCAGCAGAGGGAACTGCGGAATTGGAGGTGGGGGGTGGGGGCTGTGGGCTGGGCCAGAGCCCGCCCCCACCCCGAGCAGCCTCCAACGGGGTGTCGCTGGTGCCTGTGGCTCCAGCTATGTAGGCATTTCGTTCATGGCTGATTTAGTCTCTCACCACCATCCCAGAGTGACGCCAGTCACCTGCCCAGCGGGGCGTGCCCTGGAGACCTTGGGGTGAGAAGGGCCGACCCTCCTCTGGAGGCCGTGGAGGCCCCGGGACACGCTGGCGCGGCCTGCACTCACCATCGAGTGGCCGGGTGTGGCCCTCACCTCCACGGCCTCGGTTTCCTCTTCTTCATCCCCGCCCTGCCCCGCTCCACTTGCCTCACAGAGAGGAGGAACTAGGAGCGCTCGTGTGGGGTCATTTCGTCAAACTGTGACGAAACCACAGAGACTGTCGCCACCACACCGCATCAGCAGAGAAGGCCCACGCAGGACCCGAGCTCAGACAGCGGTGCTGCGGGCAGGGCAGGGGCTCTGGGGAGGGCATCTCCTCCTCTGTCCTCTGTCCAGTCCCCTCGAGGCTGCCTGAGACGCCCCTCCCTGTGCCACAGCCCCAGGCCAGGCACAGCAGACACGGCAGCCCCTGCCCGGCCCTGCACCCGGCGCCACTCACTCGTCCACCCGGCGCTGGAGGGTCACGTTGATGAGCCGCTGTGCGTCCTGGGTGTCGGCCCACCTGCAGGTGATGTGGCTGGTGTAGTCGTTATAGCAGCGCAGGGTCTGCAGCGGGATGGTTTCTGACCAGGAAGAGGCAGGAGAGGGTCACCCCTGTCCCCTCCAGGGTACCCTGTCACCGCCCCTCCCGGCGCCTACAGCGCATCGAGCCCCGGGGAGGGGGCTCCTGGGCTCCTGCCTGTGGAGCCTCCTCTCCTGACAGAAGCGCAGTATTCTGGGTGGTTCTCAGCACGCTGCCTGGGCCCCCTGGCTGTGCGCTGCCCCAGGATCAGGCCCCCACCTGACACACAAGTCAGGCCCTGGCCCACCGAGCAGCCTGTGGGGAGGCACCGACCCAGCCTGGAGGTGCAGCGTGGCGGTGCCGGCCCTGGGCCTCCCGCCTGCTCTCTGGCCCTCAGCCTGGGGGCCGGGAGAAGGGAGTGTGGTTCCCATGGTTGTCCCAGAAGCTGGTTCTTTGGGGGCACTGGGACGTGCCACTGTGCCAGGACCTTCCCGGCAGGGCCTCCAGGCACGGGGGGTAGGGGCGTGGGGAGCCGGGCCCTGCAGGACAAAGGCCTGGGGGTGGGATCCCGGGGCGTCAGGGCAGCAGAGTGTCTGCTGGGGCCGGAGGGGCAGGAAAAGGCTGGAAACGGTTAGTTACCCAGGGGCCGGAGGCCTGGAAGGCCGCACTGAGAGATGTGGGCAGAGCAGCCGGACAGCCCGGGCCAGGTATTCCAGGAGACCAGGGATGGACGAGCAGGGACATGGAGGAGGAGGGAAAAGAGGGGGGACCCCGGGCAGGTAGGGAGAGGGGCAGAGGGAAAGAAGGGGGCGGGAGGTGTAGGCGTGTCCTGGGGCATGCAGGGGTGGGGGGCTCCCAAGGCCCAGCGGTCAGGAGGGGTTGGGGAAGGGGAGGGGGCAACCGGACTCACCTGCGCCCGCCAGGCCGGGCACCCAGCACAGAGCCAGCAGGGCTGTGGGGAGCAGCCCCCGGGACAGCACCATCCCTCTGGTCTACTCTGGACAAGCAGGGGCCAGCACCGGTGGGTCCTCAGTGTCCCAGAGTGCTGTGCTCCTGCCCAGCTGGCGGCCGGGAGAGACCCATGTCACAGGCCCTCCCTCTGGGCTCCGCCTCCTCTAGGCCTGCAGAAAGAGATGTCACTTACGATCTACCCCTCCGCTCCTCATGGTCTCGGGACACACCCAGTGTTGTTGCGGGAACCCAGAGTGGTGGCCCTGATGCATGACATGGGGGGACAGTCCCCTCCCCTGGAGCCTCAGTCCCCTTGGGTAAGACAGCTGGGACATGAGCTTCATGGCCTTGGGGGCAGTGGGTCCCCTGTCTGGTCGTCAACACCTGCCACCGTGCAATGCCCAGGAGAGGACAGCAGAGAGGGAGGGCTAGAATTGGGTTTGTACCAAGCTCCCTGTGGGGTGCTGGTCCACATCTGCTGTGGGGAGTCACTGGGTGTCATCGCCCGGGTGTGATCACAGGCACACACAAACTCGCACATGCTCTCTGGAGCACTGGGAGAGTGGCTCCCCCCCCCACCCCCCACCCCGCATTTACAGTCACTCCTCCCCAACACCTCTGCAGCCAGCCAGTTCCTTTTTCTCCGCAGGGCCGGGGATTTCCTCCTTTGCATTCTGTCCAGCTCGGGAAGTACCCAGGGCAGTACAGCAGAGGACCGCGACCCCTTTGCCTCTGTGAGATGGCTTGAAACTCCACTCCGGACACACACACACACACACACACACACACACACTATATCCATGGACACGCTGGCTGGAAGCAAACTCTGTTTTACCCGGGAAGGGGCTACATGATACAGGAGGAACCCAGAACAATGGGAAGTGATATCATATTCAACTAAAAATGCTGAGATAATTGAATAACCAAATAAAAAACATCAGTCTAAATCTCCATCTCATACCTCCAAATATTAGGTTAATTAAAAATTTAAATGTCTCTCTCCGTGCTTCCTTGCAATGACAAATAAAAAACGAAAAAATTTTAAAAGAAAATTAAAATTATTAGAAGTAAATAACATTTTAAAAATAATAATAAAACATTTAAATGTAAAAAGTTAAATCATGTTAAACTTGCAAGCCATAGAAGTAAATAACTTTAAACTATTTAAGCTTGAAAGTAGTAGAAGCCAAAGACTGACAGATAGAAGTAAATAAAAGCGAAATCTTCTGTATTTTATACAATTTACTGAGCCATAAAGCAAAGGAGAGAGTGCAAAAAAAAAAAAAATTTTGTGCCAATGTATTGATCCGTTAGGGCGACTATTACAAAATACTATAGCCTGGGTGCCTTATAAATAGCAAACATTTATCTCTCACAGTTCTAAAATGTGGGAAGTTCAAGATCAAGGCCTGGGCAGATTTAGCATCTGGTGAGGGCCCATTCCTGGTAGAGAAGACTACTCGCTATAAGCACACGTGGCGGAAGGGGTGAGGGAGCCCTCTGGGGCCTTTCAGAGGTGCCAGTCGCTTCCCACAAAGGCCCTCCCGATATCCTCGCATTGGGGATTAGGTTTCAACATGCGAATTTTGGGGGAACACAAAGATACAGACCATAGCAAGCAAAGTTATAGAGGACAAGTTAGTATCTTTCACTGCAAAAGGTTAAAACAGATTAATGTCATCAAAGAAAATAAACAGAACATTCACATACACGGAGAGAATTCGTGCCAGTGGCCAACAATATTTTAATGCGCACTGTGAACCAGACACTGCTCAAAAGGGCTTTACAGATACTAACACGTCTATGTATAGGCTACCATCGGTTCCCCACTATATAGATGGAGACACAGAGGCTAAGTAACTGGCCCACACTCGCACAGCTGCTAAGGAACAGGCTGGCTCTAGACTCTGTATCCTTAACCGCTCTGCGATTGCATTTCCCAATCACCAGTACCGTGCATGTCTATTTTGGCAGGCACTGATTCAACAAACACTTCTACAGACATGCACGGTTAGAGCAAAGATAACGGAAACCTTTAAAGCACCTAAATGGGCAACCTCTGGGAGATTCGAGAAATCACAGCCATTTAAAAGAAGAGATGGCTGTGCAAAGAACAGATAAACAGGGTTCTTGGAATTTGAAGATTTAGGATCCATAATAAAAAAAAAAAAACTCAATAATGGGCCACACTACAGACTGAATGCCATGCATGGAAAAGGTAGATATTAAAGACAGAGCAAATGGGCAAGGAGATGAAAAGTTTTAGAGAAAAGTTAAGATTTGGGAAAGAGATCCAGGAATTCCAACAACCAGAAGCAGAGGGCGGAGAGAATTGAGGGCTGGTATAGCAGACAGTGTCAGGACCCAGCTTTCCCCGTTCTCCTGGCAACAAAGCCTAGGCTCCAGCTGGGTTTATAACAGCTGGTAACAGAATAACAGCTCATATTTCTTATGCGCTCCTGCTGCTAGGTGTGGTCAAGTGACTAAATGTTGTCTGAGAAGATGTGAGTGGAAGCACCGTGCATGTCTTCCAAACCAGTATGCTTAAAAACAGTTGACTCAGGTGGGAGGGGTCCAATTTTGCCCTCCTGCCTTTCCTGGAAGTGACAGCTGGAGCTCCAGCAACCATTTAGGACCATGAGGTTACACTGAGGATGGAAAAGATGGAAGCCGTATGCTAGGATGATGTGACAGGGAGGAAGCTGGACTCCTGCTGTCACTCTGGGGCAACCATACCTGCCTACCTCCGCACATCCTTTATGTGAGGGGGCAAAGAAGCTTCTATGTTGTTAAGCCACTGCTGTTGGGAGATTTGTGCAACCAAATAGATACAATTGGAAATAGAAGAAAACTTCACAGGGCTTTCAAGCAGACAACAGTCCACTAAATAAAGAACAAGGTTCTTTTTAAAAAATATTTTAAAAAGACTGTAAGGGCTGGGCATGGTGGCTCATGCCTGTAATCCTAGCACTCTGGGAGGTCTAGACAGGAGGATCACTTGAGCTCAGGAATTCGAGACCAGACTGAGCAAGAGTGAGACTCTGTCTCTACTAAAAATACAAAAATTATTGAGCATGGTGACATGCACCTGTTGTCCCAGCTACTCAGGAGGCTGAGGCAGGAGGATCACTCGAGCCCAGGAGTTTGAGGTTTCTGTGAGCTACGATGATGCCACTGCACTCTAGCCTGAGCAACCGAGTAAGAATCTGCCTCAAAAAAAAAAGACAGTAAGGAAGACTTTATTCAAGGGGGATTACTAAAGTAGGTCTCTGTAGGAGGGGACAGAGATTGGGCTTAACTGTCAAGATTGCTTTTTTTTTTTTTTTGAGACAGAGTCTCCCTCTATTGCCTGGGCTAGAGTGCTGTGGTGTCAGCCTAGCTCACAGCAACCTCAAACTCCTAGGCTCAAGTGATCCTCCTGCCTCAGCCTCCCAAGTAGCTGGGACAACAGGCTTGTGCCACCATGCTCGGCTAATTTTTTCTATATATATTTTTAGTTTGCCAATTAATTTCTTTCTATTTTTAGTAGAGACGGGGTCTCACTCTTGCTCAGGCTGGTTGCGAACTCCTGACCTTGAGCAATCCTCCTGCCTCGGCCTCCCAGAGTGGTAGGGAGTGGTAGGATTACAGGCGTGAGCCACCACACGCTGCCAAGATTGCTTTTTAATAGTGCTATTCCCAGTTCATACTAGTAAACTCTCAGTCTTCCGAGAATAAAAGGGCAATCCTGGAAAACCTTCCAGAAGAAAACAAACACACAGGTTACTGTCAAGGGAACAAGGGTCAGGTTGGCAAGAGATTTATCGGTGACCCTGAACTCTAAATAGATGTCCTGAAAGTACCAAGGGAAAATATGTTTAAACATAGAATCGCAAAATGCCAAGCTTTCTCTGACATTCAAGGGCAAGAAAATATTTTGCATATTTAAGGACAAAGAAAGTTTCTCAGATCATTTCCAGAAAAAAATTGTTCTAGGATATATCTCAGGAAAAGAAAAAATCCCAAGAAAGAAAGATAGGATGCAATACTGAAGAAAAGAAACCAAGAACACTTGAAGGTAAGTAAAGAAGATTGTCACTGCATAAAGTGAAAATAAATAAATACATGATACAATATTGAACTAAAACTCATATGATTTTAATGTGGGAGTTGGCTGTGGAGTTGGGGTGGAGAGTGAAGGAGAACTGAAAACTTGTAAGGATCTTGTCTTATTTGGAAGATCATCTATGTGCTAATTAAACCCAAATGCTGGCGGAAAATGTCCGTGAAATACATGTGTCAAAGATGTAAGGGTTTAATTAAGTCATTAAGGAAAGGAAGTAAGCATGGAGACAGGAGGATGGCAGAGAAGGGGTGGAAGGAGAGAGAAAAGGGGAGACAAAAAGAGAAGAGAAAAACCAAACACCTTCTCACTCAAGATAAACACGTACATAAAAATTCCCCAGCTTACGAAGAAATGTAATGATCGAGATTAAAACGGGGTAGGGGGTGCAGGAAGCACGGCACAACACAAATTCACTCCAGATGAAAACGATTTCATAGCACAATCTGACGAAGACTTTTAAAGGAAGGGTGCACCACAGCCGGGGAGAGTGTTCCACAAACGGAAGGGCAGCGCTTAAGCAATCTATTTACCATGAAAAGAAACAGACAAGCAGATTAAAAGTGGGGAGGGGGAAGGATAAGTTTATCTTGACAGATGCTCCTAACTATTTAATAACTCACAGGGCATTTCTGATTAAATGAACAAACACACGAACGTCAGCGCCTCCTGCCAACGTCAGTGCGCTCACGCAGGGGAGCCTCGCACTGCCATCTTCATTTCCCGTCGTCAGCCTCCCTCTACCAACGTCTAAATTCAAGGGAGTTGAAATGAACATTCCAGAAGATTTATAATGGGCTTGGCAAACTGATTCTAAATTATAACACACCAAACATGAAAGACTTGCTCTGTTAGCTAGAAAAATAATAAGGAACAAAACAGTAGACAAAACAGAAAACGAAAAGGAAAGTAGCCAAGTGCCCATAGGATTTCAGAAGCAATAGCGGCATTTCACATCATGGAGGACGGGATGGATGGCCTGCTCATAATTAACAATGTTGAGACAGTTGATTATTATTTTATTTTATTATTATTCTTTTTTGAGATAGAGTCTCACTTTGTTGCCCAGGCTAGAGTGAGTGCTGTGGCGTCAGCCTAGCTCACAGCAACCTCAAACTCCTGGGCTCAAGCAATCCTGCTGCCTCAGCCTCCCGAGTAGCTGGGACTACAGGCATGAGGCACCATGCCCGGCTAATTTTTTCTCTATATATTTTTAGTTGGTCAATTAATTTCTTTCTCTTTTTAGTAGAGACGGGGTCTTGCTCAGGCTGGTTTCGAACTCCTGACCTCGAGCAATCCTCCCGCGTCGGCCTTCCAGAGTGTTAGGATTACAGGCGTGAGCCACCACGCCCGGCCTGATTATTATTTTAAAAAGTTAGGTGATTACTCTACACATTACTCACCCCTCCAAATTCTAGAGAGATTAAAAAATCTAAAAGTCAAAACCAAAATAATAAAAGCATTAAAAGTATTTCTGTAATCCTAAAAGCGGAACAAGACACCAAAACCCTAAAGTAAAACATAATGACAGATTTGACTTCATAATTAAAACATTTTTACTTGACACAAGACACCCTAAACATGGTGAAGATAAGTGATAATCTGGGAGAATATATGTTCGACACATGTAGATGAATTAGTAATACACACAATAAATGAATCACGCCGAAAGTTGAGATGTAAAAGACAAAGAACCCATTGGGAGATGGACCAAGGACTTCTTCATGTTTCTCATAAATGAGATGCAAATGGCCAGTAAATGTGTGGAAGAGGCACAGCCTCACTCATAATCCGGGAAGGAAAAACATTAAGCAAAACTGAGATACTTTTCATTTATTATATTGGACAAAATTAAAAGATTGATAATTTCCCCAGAGATAAATTGGCCTTCTTATGCACTACCTTGGGTGTGTTAGTTCAGCTACTTTGAGGAGGACTTGGCAACATCCATTAAAATTTTACACACACAACCTCTCTCTTGCACAGTAATTCTGCATCTAGGAATCTAAGCTACAGAAACACTTTAGTAGGCGAGAAAAATTGGAAACAACCTAAGTATCTATCAATATGAGGTTAGGTAGATTGTGGCATACCCATGCTAATAAATGCCACATGTTTCTCAGGGTTAATTAATGAGTTAAATCTATATGTAATATTGTGGAAATTTGGAAATATTCCGAAGTGTAATATTAAGTGGAAAAAAATCCCATTTCTGTAAGAAGAAACCTATATTCTTATATCATGCTTAGGAAATGTTCTGGAAGGATACATTGGTAGAGAGAGTAGGGCCTTTGTCTTTTACGATTCATAATTCTGGATTATTCTAATTTTTTAGCAAAAGGCAAAAGATTTATATGACCTGAAGTGAAACCAGAGTATGGATTATTCTAATTTTTAATAAAGCAGATATCTATGTATTTGCTTGGTTAACATCAAATACACTCATTAAAAAACTCGTGAACTACCCTGTAGTATTGGTTTATCTTTGTATTAGAACAATATAAATAAAATCAGGGCTGGGCAAAGTGGCTCACGCCTGTAATCCTAGCACTCTGGGAGGCCGAGGTGGGTGGATTGCTCAAGGTCAGGAGTTCAAAACCATCCTGAGCAAGAGCGAGACCCCCGTCTCTACTATAAAGAAATTAGAAAGAAATTAATTGGCAAACTAAAAAATATATAGAAAAACTTAACCGGGCATGGTGGCACATGCCCATAGTCCCAGCTACTCGGGAGGCTGAGGCAGAAGGATCTCTTGAGCCCAGGAGTTGGAGGTTGCTGTGAGCTAGGCTGACGACATGGCACTCTAGCCCCGGCAACAGAGTAAGACTCTGTCTCAAAAAAAAAAAAAAAAAAAAAAATCGGTGACTAAAAGAACAGTGACCAAAAGCTAATTGGAAAGGTTTACTCATTATAAAATGATTAAAAAGCAGGAAAGAGGATAGAAAAATATTAGAATCTGGTTATGCAAAAATATAACCGCAGGGCCTTTGAAGACTAAAAATTGCACATATGCGACTTGCCCATAGGCTCCTGTCCGAATGCAGACCCACTGAAACGCCTGCCCTCCCAGCCTTAGGACGAGCACACACCTGCACACACCCCGAAACAGACACCCCCGGACGCCCACCCAGGCAGCCACACACACCTGGGCCCAAACCCACATAAGCAACAGCGGTTCAGGGTGGAGCGAGACAGTTAACAAAAGGGAGATTGCCAGGTAGTGCCGTCTGCGTCTCCGGGCAAGGGACCAGGCCCCTTCTCAAGTTCCCAGGGAGCTTCCTAGCGGCACCCAGCTCCAGGCCCAGCACAGCAGGGCTCCAGGTCTCAGTCCCCGCCTCTCAGTCTCTTGTGCATCTGTGATTTGCGCGCATAAACACACACACACGCACAGACACACAGACGCACAGAGGTATGCATGCTCTGTCTCTTTCTAAAACCAGGATGTCAGGGCATACCCACACTCTCTCCATTCCATGGATGAGGAGCTAGAAGCCCAGGGCACCGAGTGTTGCTCTCACTGCCACCAACACCTTAGTGACAAAGCAAAGACAGACAGAGCCCAGATGCCTGACTCTCAGGTCTGAGCGCTCTCTGCCCCCAAGGTGTCCTCCCCACCAGGACAACTGGCTCCGGCTGGTGAGGCCAGTGAGGCTGGGTCCCTCCAAAGCCCTCATACAACATCCAAGCAGGTTGGCAGCCCAGGCTGTCTCGCTACCCACTGGCTGCCTAAGGAGTCCGGGCTCAGGTCTTCCCAAGCCCTAGCCACCCCCTCGCGTCCGCAGAGCGCAGCTGCCCACATGACACCCCAGATGCCCCTAGCCTTTTCCAGCCTTGATTCCCTGCACTCCCCCACACAATTCTTTAGCCCAGTTTCTGAAAGCTCAGCCGTACCTCTGTGTGGCAGGACAGACCAGCCTTCCCCGGGAGTCTCCAGACGGCAGTGAGCCTCACGCGCTTCCTATTTATGCTGACGTCGTTAGGAAACAGAAGCAGAAAGAGGAAGCAGTGCCGGTCCAAGACCTTTCTACACAAATGACTTTTCATAAGCATCACCCCGCTTCTTAGAACTGTGGATGTGACTTTGCTTTTATTTCAGTCAGACGGACTTCTACGCCACTTTGTCTCCCTGTAAACTCCTACGCATTCTTCAAGCCTCAGCTCAGCAGGGCCTCCTCCATGCAGCCTTCCCAGACTGCCTGTGGGGGTGCAGAGGGAGGTGGCTGCAGTAACTCAGCCAGTGCGAGCCTAGAGCCAGACAGACCTGGGCCGGCCTCCCAAGCCTATTACTTGTTAGAGCGTGACCCTGGGCACATCACCTGCATGCAACTTCTCCGAGCCTCAGGAACCTCACTTGTGATGGTTACGGGAGCATCTGCCACCTGGAAGGGCTGTCACAGGAATCCAGCGAGAGGCTGCGTGGGAGACCCTCGCTCAGCGCCAGCCCCGGGACAACCCCCCAAGCAGCAGCCGGTGGCATTTTGATTCTCGGGTGTCCTGTTTTGCCTTGAGCCTCCAACGTGTCTGTCAGTCGTGCGTGGTCACGATGGTGTCTCCCCAGCATGCCTTCGGGCTGGCTCACACCCTCCCCCAGTGTCCAGCACGTGGCCCAGCGGGCACCGAGGAGATCCTTAGTGATCGTGTGAAATGAATGAACGAGCGAGTGAGTGAATGAGTGACTGATCACTCCCTGAGCACGGCATGGCTGGTGGCGTCAAGGCGAAGGTAAATGAGGTGCACTCTCTGTCTCTCTCTCTTGTGTAAAATTTAAGGAGGCACCCGAAAATTCAGCAATCAAATCATATTTTCATGCAACATGGTAAAAAAAAAAAATCAAAATTAATGCAAAAAGCGTCCATGGTGAACAAACTGTCAAAACTTTCGATAAAGACAGGATCGGTCCAGCGCCTTGCAGAGCCTTGCTGGAGTCTGAGGCGAAAGGAAATGCATCCCATTTCTCCTGTCCGAGAGGAGGACGCCCCCCCTTGGGGAAGGGGACAGCGGCCGGCGGGGACGAGGGGATGGAGGGTGGGAGTCTGCCTCGAAGCCACTGGACGTCGGGCCTGGCTGGTCCCTGCCTCTGCTGTGTCCACCGGGGCTGAGGGCCCTGATGGCCTTGAGGGGACAGAGCATGCCGTTGGTCGGAAAAACAAAGACACGGAGGCTCCAAGTCGAAGTGACTCCATGACACCGGGCTCCAAGTGGGAAGACGTCGCAGGAACACTCACCCCGTCCATCTGGCTTATTACCCTTTCCGTTTGTGAGTGATCAGTCGAGCGGCACAGGATGCAAATCTGCGCTTGAATAGGTCTAAAAGAGCTCTGGCGCTAAGTACTGAGCGTTTCAGTGCCAACCTGTCCCATCACTAAGGTGTTCGAACGCTCTAGTCACTTGGTCAACCTGGTGTCGGCCACGGGACTGAGTGACTTTGTCGGGGTCTAATTGAACACTTTCCCCCCTCAGTGGTGCCTTAAATGACGTGTCTGACAACTGATGACATCGTAGAGTCTAAGAAGCCCAGTGGGACCTTGGCGAGAGCTTAATGCTGAAGACGGCCGCGGCGCGAGCATTTTGTCTGTGACCAGAGCTGGACCCAGCGCCTACCCCTCCTCCGTCCCCACAGTGGCCTTCGGGTGCCTGCTCCTGTCCTCACCTCACAGAGGAGGAAACTGAGGCATCAAGAGCAAAATACCCCGTCAGAAGAAACATAGCAGTAGCAGTAGATGGTAACATGGCATTTCCCCCATTTTTATGTTTAGTCCAAAACTATTTCAAAATACAGAGAGTGCTGAGAGTGGTCCCGGAGAACTCTCACGGACCCTTCGTGTGCAAACCCCACTGAGACGGTCTCGGTAGTAACGTATTTCACAGCGAAGGGTCGGTGCAACCTGCCGTTGCATCGAGTCGCCACGGCTCTCTGGTTTGGAGCCGTCGCCTTGGTTTCCTTGACGCCTTTGAAGACTGCAGGCCAGCTGTTTCGCAGAATGTCCCTCGATTTCAGTTTGACGATTAGACCCAGCTCATGCATTTTTGGCCAGAATAACACAGAAGTGATGCTGGATGCTTCTCGGCGTGTCCCATCCGGTTTCAGCGCCAACTGGTCCCATCACTAATGACGCTCACTGGGTCACTTGATTAAGATGGCGTCGGCCACGCTTCTCCATTGTGAGCTTCTTTCCCCAGCTCTCATTGTATTAACGATTTATACGTATTCCTTTGAGAGCTACATTTAAGCTTCTTCTTCCCACTTCCAGCAAAAATCTTGGTTTGCAATGACAATCTTTAACTAAAGTCAATATTTACAATGATTACCAAATGGCGATTTGTAAAATCCCATCATTCCCTTTGCATTTATTAGTTGGCATGCTAATTAAGGAAGAGCTTTATTTCCTTTTCATGTTATTATTCATTTATTTAATCGCTGTGGACTCACAGATTTTGGTTTTATTAAATGTTTTATAGTCAGTTACAATAATTATTTCTTTTAATGCTTAGATCACCCCAGCTGTGGCCAGCGACAGCTCCTGCAGGCTGGCTCCTTACTTACTGCACCACAGCCCTGCGGTTCTCTAAGACCTTCCTGACCTCCGGGCTCCATAAGGTGCTCCTGTCCCATCTTGTACTTTTCCTGCCCCAGCCTTGGATGTGGGCATTTCTCCAGGGAGCTCTGGTTCCCTTTCATGGAGAAAGGTTCTTAGAGCCAAGATCCAAGCACAAGGTGTGCTTGTTCCCTGCTGCAGCGGTCACTGCCCTCAGGTCTCTCAGTGGACAGTGCCGGGAAATGAATGAATGAATGTGCATGTTTACAGCTATGTTTATTTCTGTATCTGAAGACTGTAAGTTCACCCTGATACAGCCAATTCCAGCCTGACACCACAGGGTTTTTTCTAGCATTCTCCCTGTCTATGTCTGCACCTCCCTCCTTGGCTGTGAGAACCAGACTATTGTTGTCAAAGGATTGTCTACTTAGTTGCTTCCTTCCCTCTTGGGACACTCACCCCTCCCCTCTTGCATATAGCCCACCTCCCCGCACTGACATCCTCTGCTCAGGTTTGGATTGTGCCTCCCAAAAAGATATGCTGAAGTCCTAACTCCTAGTACCCCAGAATAGGGTCTTTACAGAGGTAGTCAAGTCAAAATGAGCAAAATGCGGACTTTAGGGTGGGCCTAATCCAATACGACCGGTGTCCCTGTACACAGGGGAAGTTTAGACACAGACGGCCCTCAAGGGAAGGTGACATGAGGGCACACTTGGAGCAGACGGCCGTGGGACCACAGTGCCGTGTCTACAAGCCAAGGGTCTCCTCGGATTGCCGGGAACCACCGGAAGCTGAGGCCAGGAAGGATTTCCCGTTGGAGCTGTCGGAGAGCTGGTGGCCCCACTGGCACCTTGATTTTGGACTTCCAGCCTCTGGGAGAGTGAGACGATACATTTCTGTGGTTTCAAGCCCCCCAGTTTCTGTTCCAACAGCCCTGGGAGGCTGATACACGCTTCTCGGGTGAGTCCTGGCCACCACTGGGCTGGCCTCCAGCTGTTCGTGGCCTGCCTAGCTAGTGACTTTGACTGAAAGGGAGAAAGTAAGAGAAGGAATCAGGAATGAGAATTTTAATACAGACCCATCTGTGTCCAAAGGCAGTGTTCTTAATTATTCTGCTCTTTTTATAGACTACTAGGAGAGACCAAAATAAGCCTATTAACAAGTCGATCTTAATAAGTTCTGCAGCAGGTGCTGGTACACTGTGGCCCGCAGGACAAACACAGACTGTGGCCTGTTTCTGTTCAGCACACGAGCTAGAAATGTTTTGTTAATTTATAAATGGTTGGAAAAAAATCAAAAGAAGAATAATATTTGTGACATGTGGAAATTCTATGAGATTCTAATTTTAGTGTCCGTGAACGGTTTTATTGGAACATAGCTATGCTCATTCATTTGTGCTCTCCATGGCTGCACTACATTTTTTGCTACAATGGCAAAATCAAGTAGTAGAAACAGTTACCATATGGCCCACTGAGACATATTTACTATCTGGTTCTTCACAGAAAAAGAACAGCCTTGTTCTAACTTAGACCTTCAAACAGCATCCTATTGGACAAGGACACGCAAGAGGATTTCTACCTAGGGGGACAGGGAAGACTTCCAGGGGCAGTGACATTGGCACTGGGCTGTGAAGGAGGATATGAGACTTTGACGTTCATTAATTTGTTCATCTGTCCAAAGAGCATTGAGTACCTGCTATGTGCTAAGTAACGGAGCATGAAGATGACATCGTGGAATTTGCAATTTAGAGAGGGTGATGGCACAAAGCCCTCTCTCCCGTGCACCAGAAGAACCTCCACTCACGGTGGGAGCTTGTACAAGCCACAGACTCATCTCCTAGGAGGTCAGAGGAGAATCTACAGCAGAGCTGCACCCAGAGTTAGACCTTGGAGCTTACAGAGGTTCTTGCCAGGCAGAGGAAAAGGAATATCCAGGCAGCCTTCTCGGAGGTGGTGGCTTTTGCCCTCCAACTCATTATCTCTGGGGTCTACTCATTGACCTGGCAAGCTGGGGAGAACACCAGGTATTCAAGAGAGACTCTAATAGGACTGGTTCAAACTCTACTTCCAGGCTTACAGGCAGTGAGTAGCACCCCAAGGTCACAGCCACTTAGTGGCTGAGTTGAGGCCAGCACTACCTCTTATGGCCTCAGTGAGGATCCAGATGCCCAGAGCAAAGGTGGGTCCTGAGCTTTCTGTATCTTCTCTTGCCCCATCCACTCCAGCTCCTGGGCCTTTGGGAAGAAAGATGACCAAGGGATTGTTTCATGTCAGTAGAAAATTCAGCGAGATCCTGCCTCTGCCCTCCTGCCAGCCTCTGCAGAACCTCTACTTTAGCATCTGCCACGTTCTGTTTTATTTAGTGATTTTATTTTTTGAGACAGAGTCTCACTGCATTGCCCGGGCTAGAGTGCCATAGCGTCAGCCTAGCTCACAGCAACCTCAAATTCCTGGGCTCGGGCGATCCTCCTGCCTCAACCTCCCAAATAACTGGGACCACAGGCACACACCACCATGCCTGGCTAATTTTTTTTCTATTTTTTAGTAGAGATGGGGTCTCACTCTTGCTCAGGCTGGTCTCGAATTCCTGAGCTCAAACGATCCACCCACCTCGGCCTCCTACCATGTTCTGTTGCAGTGGCTGGCCTGACAGCGAATTAGGAGCAGGGATTATACCATTTATTTCTGATCCATGAGGCTGGGCATTATAGATGCTCAATTAATGTCCGTTGAATGAGCTAGAACGTGGTTGAATCAAATGCAGCGGACAGGGTGGGACTGGACCCCATCCCAGCTTTGGCACGCAGGACACCAAAAGATGATTTCAGTAGGGCACGTGTGGCCTCCCAACACTGATCTCAAAAGTCACAGACTCTTCCCATGGCCCTTTTTGGGGTGAGTATTGCATTCCCTGTATGGGTCTTATCTGGGAATTTATCTACCATCATAGTTTTATTTTTCAATTTTGTGATATCTAAGTGGACTTCCTTCTTCTTTTCTGAGCGACTGCAACTATCAAAACCTCAATTCATTATCTCCCCAGCGCAGCCGGCCCCTGTCCTGCGGTTCTTCTGCAAACAAGTTAGTCAGGCCCTCGGCCATCTTCCCGTCCCGCCCGCTGGCAGAGCTGAATCTGTGATCATTCTGCAGTGGCCAAGCCTCAGACACCCGCCACTCTCTACCCGTCCCTCTGCCAGCCGGCCAGAGGTCCTGCCCCTCCCCCCTCAGCACCTGCGCCTCCTCCCAGGGCTGCCGCGACGCACAACGCCAGGGGCACCATTCGCACTGTGTCCCGTGGGATTGCGCACGGTGTCTCCCGAGTTGTGCAACAGATGACGCCGAGTGGCCACCAGAGTGACCTGTTGCTCCCTCACTCACAACCCCATCCCCCGGGGGGTTCCCACTACCCAGGGCGAGGACCCGGACATTCCGCCAGCCTGTGTCTCACCTCTCCCGGCTTCCCTGAACCGGGTCGCTCTCGCCCAGCCTGCTCGGAAACCGTCTCTCCTGAGACCGAGAGTCACGAATTCCCACTTCTCTGTGCTGCGTCTCCACACCGGGGTGTTTTCCCAAAGCCATGAACATCAATGGGGCGGCCCCCATCTCTACACACCAAAACTGCCCTGCGCCCCAGCATGCTTCTCTAACCCTGTCCTCCTCCCCTGCAGTCGTTCCAGTCACCCACCCAGCCTTTCTGAACGCCCACTGGGCGCCACGCCCTGGCTCTAGGCATTTAGGGTGATCAGTGACCGAAACAGACTGGGGCTCTGCCTGCCGGACCGTTGCAGTCTTGCGGGGAGATGCACACTCAGCAATGAACGTGCTAAACTAGTAAAGGGTAGGAGGCGTAGAGTATTTGGGAAGCATAAACGCAATGGGAAGAGAAGCAGAGCCAGTAGGGGACTGGGCGGGCAGGAGAGGGCAGGGCCAGCGCTAACTGCCACATCCGGGCACCCCTGTCTGCACCCACTGCCAGCATTGCTCCCCTCCCCTTAGTCATCACCCCAGGGAAGCCTGATCCACAATCCCTGCTTTGACAAAGTCAAGGACCTGCCTTTGCCCCATCCAGGGGTCATCGTTAGGCACTGTTGCAGAGAATCCACTTCTGCTAACACTCACTTCTTTACACATGCCCAGGGCTCACTTAAGCTGCTTCCTCTAGAAAGTTCCATCCACCTGCATGCTGTGAAGCCTGGGGCTCTGTCTGCAGCCCTGACCTCTGGAGAGATCAGGGTCCTTTCTACAGGCTCCTTTATGTTTATGAAAGGCAAGGACCTGCCCTCCTGGCACTGACTTGCTCTGTATAATGAAGTATCAGGGGGCTGGGGGGCCTGGCAGAGCAGGCAGAGGGTGGTGGAAGGTTTGGGTTAAGGTCTAAGGTCAGGGATAGAGGAGAAGGAGGAGAAGGCTTTTGGTGGGCAAGGAGACCCTGGAATATTTGCATGAGGGACGCCCGAGGAGACAGCAGGGAGAGCTCCTCGGGGTGGGAGCTTCCATCTGGGGTGGGCTGTTCTGCTCCATGTGGCCCAGGCCAGGAATCATGGTGCACAGCTGCCTGGAGTGCCCGCTACCCCAGCACAGGTGTGAGGAGAGAATATTCTCCTCTGCCAGCTCCTAGTTCCTCTTTCCACTTTCCTCTTCCCTCCAGGCAGCTGTGCTCACGGGACGAGCCGGCACACCTGTGTGGACCAACTTGAGTGGTCACCAGGAGGAGCAGTGGGACAACTGGACCCAGATTTCTCTCCGGCACCAGGCTCTACTCAACTGTTCGTGCAAGACCCTATTTTTCTACTGAACCATTTCCACATAGCCACATCCTCCCATATATGAACCATAATTAACAATCACCAAACTCCCAAACTACCATGGGTGAGAGTAACAGAAACAACCAACAGTAGACATAGACCTCCTGGAAACAAAGACTTTGGAATAGTGAGATCTTGGATATAAAATACATTCCTGTCCCCGGTCCCAGGGAGGAACTTAATTCATCAAAGTTACTCAGAGTAATTCTCCTCTTGCCAATGGTTGGCCTAGGAAGGGACATGAGACCTCAGTCTGGCCAATGAGACATGAAGGGACACCTCTTTGATGGGGAAGATGTCATTTTTACCTCTGGACACCGTCCTCTGCATGTCACCCAGAGCTCCCTCGGCCATCATCACTCACGTCCTGAGCTGTCAGAACAGCAAGACGGGGAAAGGCCCTGGGCTCTTGACAAGGGTGGGACCCTGAGCTGCCCTGCATGGGCTCCATGTCTGGACAGTGACAGACCCTTGTGCTTGGCTCTGGGAGTGCCGGCAGCTGGCAGCACCTGACTGCCACCGCTCTTACACACTGTGTACTCTGTCCCCTTTGTGATATCCTTCTTTGTCCTCTCCCAAGTCTTCCCCCAAGGTGATGCCAACCGGCCCCTTGCTGCTCTGAGTGTGGCCCAAGACAGCAGCACCTGCCACCTTGTTAGAAACGCAGCACCTCAAGCCTCCGGGTCCCTAGGGAACTGGAATCCACAAGTTAATGAGACCCCAGGTGATGGGTGAGCACCTAACAGTTTGAGGAGCATCGAACAAACCCACTTACTGCCTCACCTTGACCTACTATTTCTTTCATCTACATTTGAATTTTTTCTCATTGTAACACTGTGACCACAGGGGGCCCTGGCAGTCAGTGTGGCCTTGGCTGAGATCCTCGGCTCCACCTGGCCCTGCTCCCCTCGGCTACAGGCCAACATTTTCTTGGTGGTGGAAGACTAGAAGCCCATCCGCAGCTTTGCTTGTTTTATAGCTTCATTTTGTCTTTCTTCCCACATGAGATCGGACCATTCTGCAGTCACATGCACCTACTTAACTGACACTGCTACTTAAACCACTGAATTTAACTCCTCCACGTTTTTCTTTCCTCCCACATTGTGGGTTAACCGCTTTGGCTGATTCCCCTTGCCTCTCCCCAATCAATCTGGTGTGCAGATCTGACCCTCCCAGAGCCTGAGACCTCCCGCGGTTCCGCCCCCTTCCCCACCCCCACCTCGGGCAAAGGGTGCTGTGGGCATTGCTGCTGTCCAGTAGCCCTCCAAGGGACACAATTTAAAACTCCAATGTTTTGAAATTTTTCCCTGCAACTCTTTCTATGACACTTTTATAGTCCCGAAGAGATTCTAGTTTCTGAAGTTTTTTATGCACTCAGTTGTTTTGCATGACATCTGATTTGTCCAGTAATAAAGGTTGCAATGATCATAACTCTCTTAGAATCTAAAATAAGTTGGGGATTTTCTGTGCTGTACAGGCAGTTGAGAAGTTATCAGGAAGCAACCATGCATCTGAAAGGAATTGGTCATCTTTTCTTTGATCAACTAGCACGTCAAGCTGAGATGCCAGATACGATGGACACATGACACACCTGCCACTTGCTTTGATATGATCCCAGTCTCCACTTAAAGCCTTTCCCCCCCAGGTCAGAGCTCCGGGCTGCAAACTGGCCTTCCCCACACCACCCATCCTCGGAAGCCAGCACGGCCATGGCCACGGCTGTGCCATCTAGAGACACGGACAGCAGTCCCAAGTTTCTACGTCTCCAGAAGCAGATAAGAAACAAAGTCTCCCCTCCAAAAAGTCAGCAGGGAAGTGGGTAGACGGGCAGAGAGGTGCAACAACGTTAACCAGATGGGTTACGAGGACTCTTCCAAATGTTTACTGTGGGCATGTACTATTTTTATAATCATTTAAAAATATAATAATTTACAAAAATACATTTGAGGAACTGGGAGGAGCTGGGATGGAGCCCAGAGAGGGAGGGAGAAGGGCTGGAGCTGTGCTGAGGGCGCAGATTCCGAGGGACTTTTGGGCCGTGGTAAGGATCTGGGACTTGGCCCCGCGGGTGCTGAGAAGCTGTGGCAGCCACGTGATCAGATTGGCTTTTTGAAGAGGTGGCCCCCGCCAGCCGCTGTGCTGGGAACAGTCAGCGGTAGGGATCCGTGAGTCACCAGGAGGGAGATGATGCTGGCTGGGACTCTGGTGGGAACAGTGGATTCTAGAAGTATGTAAGGAGCAACCTCCCAGGGTCTGGTGGTTGCATTATCCGGGCACGAAGGAGCCAGGGAGGGTGTTTCTTTCCACAGCTGAGATGGGGTAGGGGCTGGAGGGGATGGGGGGGTGGTGCACCCCCCAGGGTGGAGAGCAGAAGCAGGGTGGGGGAAACACAGGCTGAGGGCAGCTGCCATGGCTGGCACTGTGCCCTGTGTATGGAGGACGTTCTTTCGGGATTTGCAGAAGGAATTTGTTTCCCTGGCGGCGAGAGCTTGTCTGGTCCTGGCATTGGAGGCCCGGGTTGTGTTTTGAGCCCTCTGGGCCCCACCTCCCCACCCCACCGCCCCCTGGGTCATCCCTGTGGCTGCACCACGAGCCACTAGCTCCTTTAAGTCCCGAAAAGTGCCCGACGCTCGTCTCCGCATGGGCAGGAGCCTCCCGAGCTGGAAATGGGGAAGTGGAGACTAGGCCCATCCCCTGTTTCCCAAACCACCTGCAGGTTCTCAGGGCGGGGGGTGGGTGAGGTGGCGAAAGAGATTCCAGGAACCAAATGGTGTGCTTTGGAGTCCTGAGGAAGGCTGGTGCCATCAGCATGGGGCCTGTGCAGATGACAGCAGCTCCCAGCGAGGGGACGCAGGGAGATCTCTTCCCAAGACACAGTGACGCTCGCTTCTTAGAGTTGGGGCTGCTTCCCAAGATCCCCGGGCAGGAGACCTCAGAGCTGGGGGTCTTCAGGCAATCACTGGGTGGCAGGCAGAACTCGCCCAAAGACACGGGCGTCCCCACCCATGCCAATATGGCGAAGGGGAAGCAGAGTTGTTCTGAGGCCCCGGGCTGGCCCTGGGGCCCAAGTGCAAGGGCAGGAGGGAGCTGGGAGGGGACAGGACCAGGCCTCCTCCTCCTCCTCCTTGAGCTCCCTAGGACAGGGCACCGTCGTGGGAAGGAGGGAGGACATGGCTGCCAGGTGACAGTGGGCCCCGGCTCCCAGAAACAAGGCTGGCCCTGGAAGCAAGGACAGAGGCTCAAGGAGGACAGGAATCGGCTGTGGTGCTGACTCCCTCTGCTCAGGCCAGGGCTGGTCCCAGGGGTGGGGATGGCCGTGAGCTGCCAGCTGGGGGGTGAGGGCGACCAGGGGACAGGAGACCAGGGGGCTGCCAATGAGAAGGCTGTTCTGTGGGGCTGCAGGCTGTGCGCCAGGTGAGATGCAGGACCCGAGGGACCCTGGGGAGAGGCCTGGGCAGACAGGTCTTGTAAGTGTGGCTTGAGGCTGACTGAGGACACCATAGGCTGGAGATGCCACTGGAGAAGCTGGGAGAGGTGCACTTGGGGTGTGGGTCTCAGAGCAGGAGGCTGGCCAGGGCCTGCATGGCCATGGGAGCTGGCGGAGGAGAAGGCAGGGAGGGATCCCGCCCCACCGCCACCGGCAGGGGCCTGTCTGGTACCCACAGTGCTCACACCCTGTCCCTGGTTTGAAACGCATCCCCCCTGAGGTCTCCATAAGCCCCTGCTTCTCCCTCGGTCTGTGGCTTTGGCCAGGTCTCTAGACTGTTCTCTCTATTGCGTAATTTGATTCCTGCCAAGTGATAATTTCTTGGGCGAGACAGAGGAAGTGGTGAGCATGTGTCTCGGGTGATTAGGGTGGGTGTGGGGGGCTGGCTGGACGCTCGGGGCCACTCGTACCAGGTGGACTCTCGGCGCGGCCTGTGGGGAGGCCGATGAGCAGGGCTGGCTGGATCCGGACGCGGGGTGGTCAGCCCTGGGATCCGAGGCCGTTGGGCCTGCCCTGTCTGCTGCTGCCCAGGGGACTTGGCCTCTGCCCCACCCCCTCTCCCAGCCTGGCGATGGGGCAGGCACCCGCCTCCTGTGGGCTCCAGAAATTCTCCCCATCGCCGCCTCCGTTCAAGGGGCCGCTCCCTCTGCAGGCCCAGGGGCTCCTGCTCCCCCGGCTGAGCCAGGGCGCCTCGAAACAGCCGTCAGCCTGCCCTGCAGTCTTAGAATTTTTTTCCAACTAATGGCAAGAGAAAACTTGGTAGAGTGGTGGGTCTGGTTGATTGAGAGAAGTCACAAGGTTCTGGAACTGTATCCCCCATGATTACTGTGCACAGAACAGCTGGTGGCACTCAGGGACGGACTTGGAGGACACCTTCTGTCCTTTTATTTCTAGGAGGATGAGCCCCCCCCCCATGCAATGCTGCCTAAGAGAGTGGCCCCTGAGGAGGCCCTCACTCCCCACGTGACACCAAATTGTCAAGAGCAGAAGAAAGGTCAGCTGTCTGGTGGCCCCGGGCCGGCTGGAACTGGCCGCCACCTTCTCTAAGAGACCATCGGGACCAGGCCCCTCACATCGACTTCTTGGCTCCCCCCAGTCACTTCCAGAAAGCCAGGTCCCCAGAGCATCATCCTGAGTCCTAATCGGACCCCCTGTCTGGTCCCTCGGCCTGTCCACACCCTTCCCTCATCCAAGGGAAGGAACTCGTGGTCGAGCAACACCCCCTGACCTGGCCTCTCCTCTGACTATTCCTGTGTGGGTTGCACTGTGCCCCCCCTAAACCCACATGCTGCAGCCCTAAGCCCCAGCACCGCAGAGTGTGACATCATATCGAAGGCAGGGTCTCTGTAGAGGCAGTCAAGTTCAAATGCGGTCATTAGGGTGAACCCTAATCCAAGGTGGTATCCTTATAAAAAGAAGAAATTTGGAGACAGACACACAGACAGAGGACACCATGTCAACGTGGACGTGGCCACGTACCAGCCAAGAGAGGCCAGGAAGAGACCCCGTGCTCACAGCCCCTGCAGGAACCCCGCCGGCACCTTGATCTCAGACGTCTGGCCTCCAGGACCAACACAACCTATTCCTGTTGTTCACGCCATCGTTTGCAGCACGTTGTCCTGGCAGCCCCAGCACTCACATGACCCTCTTGCTCCGGGCGCCCTGCCTCCCCGCTGCCCTCTCCCCTGGGGGTGCCGTTCTCCCCCTCGCCTGCCTTTCGAAAGCCCAGCTCGGTGGAGGCTCATTCTGTGCAGCTGGCACCGACCCCCAGTCCAGTCGGGCCGCCAATCCCTCCGCTCCCTCAGGCGTCAGCTCACAAGATCCGTCCAGCCAACATCTTGGCCTCTCGGTCACCCGTCTCGTCAGCGGCAGAGCTGGGACACAGAGCTGGTTTCTCTCCACACTGCCACCAGCCGGTCGGTGAAGCTCGCAGGCCTGGGGTCAGCCTGCCTGGGGCTGTGTGTCCTTGTGCAAATCCTTCGACCTCTCTGGGCATCAGTTTCTTCGTCTATGAAATGGGGATAATACTAGCGTCTCTTTCGTGGGGTTCTTTTGAAGAATAGTTGAGAAAATGCAAATAAGGAACTATGTGGCACACAACAAACTCATAATAAATGCCATTATTATTATTTTTTCCTGGAAACAAGATCAATCTAGCAGGTAGAACTTTGTGACCCAAGAGTGTGGGAGCAGAGCGAGAGAGAGGACAACCCAGGGGACTGTTTACTTGGATACTTTACATACTAGCAGTAGAACGAGGTGTGGACTACAGGCCTTCCAAGTCCCAAACAATGACAGTGCCATCAATATCATTATACTCATTACGCAAATGAGATTCAGTCCAGAGCTGGAAATCTCACCAGTTATTTGACCAGGGAGAATTTAACGTGAAGATTTGTTAATTAGCTGTAAAGTTGTCAACTCGATAACTGAAAGGTTGTGGGTGGGTATCACAAGGTAACAACTGCAGAAAGCAGCTCCCATCCCTAGTGCTGGGGGCACAAAAAGAAGAGGTTGGAATTATTAATATGAAAACTTAGAAACTGAGAGAAGGAAGGCGAACTTCAGATCTCTGAGGCAGGGCTGCTGTTCAGCTGGTGGTGGTGTCTTAGGTGGCCGGCTGGGGAGGAAGGGGCGCTGCTCATGGAAGCTCGTTCTGCCAGGGTTGGGGACACTGCAAGACGGATGCAACTGTGGCCACGGGACAGGACTGCCACTGCCGGGAGGGGGAAGCAGCCTTCCTGGAGCAGTGAGTAGGCAGCAAGCAGCAAGTCCTTTCTCCTTCCAGCCCTGCAACTTCCCGCAGCTACTCCAGAGCAGAGTGTGAAAGGGAACCAGCCCACCTTGCTCAGTTGGTTGGGGAGTCCCCAGCCCAGCACGGCAGCAGAGCGGAGCACAGAGGGCAGGTTGGGAGCTGAGGGCCACCGGCTCAATAACCGGCACAGGCAGGTTATTTACATGCAAAGAAAATAAGGAAATGGGCTGAGGGTGCGCTGGGAAAGGGCTGGGCTATCTAATAAAACAATGAATTCCTGTGGCCTAATTGATCAGGGAATTCCCGGTTTTCTCTGTTAACGAGCACTGAGAGCCGCTGAGTGACATCCTTCCAGGATTTAGAAAACAGGTCACCCCCAGAGACATAAACTGCACAATCATACAGAAATGCCACACTGCCTTATGAGACAGAGAGAAAAGGACAAGCTGAGGACAGAGGTTTGCAAAAACATTATGCAAGCTGCGGAGTTGATATCTTTAATATCGATAGAGGGGTTACAACTAAATAAGAAAAAGATGAACATTCTAATTAACAATGATTCATAAAGGAAGAAATGCAAGTGGCCAATAAATGTGGAAAAAAGAAGTGTAACCAAGCACACAGGCAGGAGCACTGACGGGCCACCTCTGGGTCTTCGTACGTCAGGCTTCAGAAATGTTTTGTCCTTTTTGCATAACTTTGCCTTCATCCATTCCATGTTGCTTTTGTTGCTTTCGTATTCTCTGCCCCAACCCCCTCTCCCAACACACACAAACACACACACTGATCTTCAGAGGTTCTGTGATTTGGTCATGGAGATTCTAGGATTATTATTATTTTTAGTTTTTATTTTTTTGAGACAGAGTCTCACTCTGTTGTCTGGGCTAGACATGTCTCACTCTGTTGTCTGGGCAGTGGCATCATCACAGCTCACTGCAGGCTCGAACTCCTGGGCTCAAGCAATCCTCCTCCCTCAGCCTCCCGAGTAGCTGGGACTACAGGCATGCATTACCATGCCCGGCTAATTTTTCTATTTTTAGTAGAGACAGGGGTTTCACTCTTACTCAGGCTGGTCTCGAACTCCTGACTTTAAGCAATCCTCTTTCCTCAGCCTCCCAAAGTGCTAGGATTATAGGTGTGAGCCACTGTGCCTGGCTGAGACTCTATAATAGGATTCTAATTGTCCAGATTCGTAGGTCCTAAAACATTAAGATTTGCAAGAGCCAATGTTGCTTCTAAAGGGCTCCACCTTCCAAGCAGGAAGGGTACATGCTCTAGGCCAGAATCACCAGATGTCCCAACTCAAGTTGTCAGTGTCCACGTGTACATTATTTAAATGTCAAATGGGTGAACAAGGCCACCTGCTGATGCATTCATGTGAGTAGCAATGAGTAGAGAATAGCACAGCTTGCACGAGTCCACTTAACTGCCACGAGCATGTCTCCTTCCCAATTCCTAGGTGGCTTCATGTTTCTGGGGGAATTTTCTTCCTTGAAAGGATGGTTACAGAGGGGGCGGTGGGAACAGGAAAGTGTGAAGGAGATGTCTGCGATCCCCACCACATTCTAGCCAGCGTCCACTGCGCCCCTATTCCCAGCTGTGCCACGGTCACCACCTCAAATTTCTTAGAGTTTCTTGTTAAAGCTTCTTTTTAGGTGGCTTTCTTTTTATTAACTCTGCATTTATACAGTGGGTGCTATGTGCCAGGCAATGTACAAAATATATTTCCTTATTTTCTCAAAAACCCTAACAAACGAAAGTACTATTATTACTAGCCCATTTTACAGATGGGAAAACTAAGTCTTTTGCCCAAGTTGTTCAGCTAGAAGAGCTGAAGACAGAACCCATGTTCTCACCCCTGGGGCCCCACAGCCTCCCCTACTTTCTTGCTTTCTTTCTCTTCCCAGCAGCCTCCAGTGGGTCACTGCTGCCCCTCCTTTCCCTCTCCACCCCCACCTCCATGCCCGGCCGTACCTGCCCTTCCTTCCTTTGGCCTCATTCCTCACTGCCCCTAAAGGCCAACCTCCTGACCACGGCTGTCGTTAAGGGTTTACTGCACTTGTTTGCAGGGAAACAGTATTAACCAGAAGAACTTCAAAGGTGGAAAGTCCCGGAGTTTTCAGCATGGAAAGAGAGTTCCAAGTCCCTTCCAGTGACAGCACCGGGCTTGGACTCCTGCCTCGGCCTTTCTTCTCCCAGGCAAGGCTCACCGGACCGCAGCCTCATCCCACCCTGTCTTTCAGGAAAGCCCCACTTCCATCGCTTTTGGCCAGCAGAGTAGGGAAAGCAGGTTAGGTCGCATTCGCACGTTGCTTATTGCTGTATTGTTCAGTACAAAGCCCTCCCTCTCAGAGTTACCGACTTCCTCCAATCATTTCAGAGAGGTGAAATGCCAACCCTCGTTCCTGCCATGCCCTTCCGGGGCCAGGAGAGAGAGGATTGATGAGTGTCACTTAAGGTCAGAATCTGAGCAAAGTGACTCATGACAGGGAGGGAGCAAATGCTCTCCTGGCATAATAGATCAAAATTAACCCACATAAAATGAAGTCAAAGTTCTGAAAACTACAGAATAGGAATTTTCCATGCAAATCAAGTTTTAAACTTTTAATCTTATGATATCTTTAATGTCATATTGGATACATACGAAAGAATATGTGTAATACCTAGGTCAGCCATAAAGTGCAATATAACAAACAGCTGTGAACACACCACCCAACCCCAAGGAGGAGAGCAAATGACCTGTGACTGCCTCCCCCTGCATTCGCTGCCCCCCTCACGGAAGTAACCACTATCCTGAATTTGTTGTTTGCTATTTTTGTTCATAGTTCTTGAGCTTTACAAAAATCGAATCTTATCTTCTGATACTTGATTTTTTTCATTCAACTACATTTCTAAGAATCAAGCACATTGTCCTCGTGCTATAATCTCTGTGCGGACCTACTATTCCCCGGACAGGTGTTTGGGTTGTTCCCCTGTGTCAGGAGCTATGAGAGAGCTGCCGCGGCTGTCCTTGCTCATGCTTCCTGGTCGTGTGTGACGGTTTATCACAGAGTCATAAGATATGGGAATGTTCAACTTTACAAAATAATTGCAAATGGTTTTCCAAAGAGATTGAGCTGATTTGCATTCCTTATTATTACAACAGAGCATCTTTTCATATATTTACTGACCCTTTGTTTTCTCCACCTTAGTGGAATACCTATTCAAAGCTTTGCCCATTTTTTAATATAATGATCTGTAGTTTTTTGTTGATAGGTGAGAATTCTGTATGTATTCTGGATACTAATCTTTCATTAGTTATATGTCTTGCAAATATCTTCCAGTTTGGGGCTTGTCTTTTTCTTGTGTCTTTTGACGAAGAGAACGTCTTGAGCTTATGTAGTCAAATTTGTTAATATTTATTTATTTTTGTTTGATTTAAGAAATCCTTCCCTATTCCAAGGTTAGGTAGATAATATGCTGTACAGCTTCTCAAAACGTTGCGTTTACAATTGAATGCTTCCAAACTGCCCTTTGGAATGGTTTGAGTTAGGGCTTCGGTCTCATGTGTTTTGTGTTCTGTATGGTTGAGCAATTGCACATGCACCATTCTTTGATATTGTCCCTACCTTCCCTGTGAGGTGCACAGCTATCTCTGTCTTATAACAAATACCTGTGTGCGTGGTATTTCTGGGCTCTCTCTTCCATTCCATTGCCAGGTTGCTGATCCCTGGGCCAGTATTAGTTACATTGTTTTCATTTCCATTGCTCTATAAGTCTTGCTATCTAGAGGCATCCCACATCACTTCATTCTTAAGGCATAGCTTGGTAAATTCAAGCTCTTTGCTCTTCTATATAAATTTCATAATTTTGTGAAATTCCAAACACAAATAAAATTAAATTAAAAAATTATTTGGCTGTTCTTCTAATTGCATCAAACCTACGGATATCTATGGATGAATTGGGAGAATTGACATCTATGATATTAGCTTTCAATTCATGAACATGGTTGCCTTTCCGTTTATTTTGGTTTTTTTTTAATCTTTCAGTTAAGTTTTATAATTTTATGCATACAGGTCTTGCACACTTTTAGTTAGACTCATTTCCAAGTGCTTTATTTTATTGATGTTGTAAATGACATCTCTTTTAAAAATTCTTTTCAAATTGTTTATGGCTGACATATAGAAGAACAATTAATTTTTGGTATTAATACAATCAGCTGCAAATGAAGCTCTATTATCATATCTAATAATTTCCTATACATTCCATTGGGTTTTTGATGTAGGCAATTATATCAAATGTGGATAGTGACAGATAAGCTTTTGCCCACTAATCCTTACACTTTCATTTCTTTTTGCCCTACGGGACTAATAGTTGAGCAATGTTGGGCATTCTTGCCTTCGTCCTGCCTTTTCAAGGAACTGCTGCTATATTCTGATGTTTTCCTACTAAGAATGATGTTTTCTGTAGGTTTTCTTGATGGCAACCCCTTTCAGGTTAATGATATCCATTTCATTCCCATTATGCTAAGAGACGTGTGGGTCTGTGTATGTGTATGTAATTTAAATCATGAATAGGTCTTGAGTTGTATCAAATTCTTTTTCCCATATCTGTAGGCATGATAATACAGTTTTTTTCTTTTATTCTCTTATGTGGTGGTGAATAATATTTATACATGTCTAAATGTTAAGCTTTCCTTGCACACTTGGATTAAACCTAACACAGACATTTCTATTATGTTTTGCATGTATGTTCCCTGCTGGATTCAGTTTGCTAAAATTTTTGTCTATATTCATACATGTGATTGGCTTATATGTTTCATTACTTGTGCTGCCTTTGTCTATTTGGGTGTTGCTATTGTCTGACTGCATCCCCCGAAATCTAAGTGTCAGAAACTGAATCCCCAATGAAACAGTGTTGAGAGGTGGGCCCTTTTGGAAGGTAGTAGGTGATGAGGGCTGCCTTAGAAAAAGGGCTTGTGGGAGTGGATTCACTCTCATTTCCTCTTCTGTTTTTCTGCTGTGATGACATAGGGTTCCTCCCCTCCGGAGGCTGCAGCATTCAAGGAACCGGGTTGGAAACAGAGAGACAAGGCCCTTGATCTTGGACTTCCCAGCCTCCAGAACTGTGAGAAATAGGTTTCTGTTCTTAATCAACTACCCAGTCCCTGGTAATCTGTTACAGCAGCACAAAATGGACTTAGACAGGCATCAAGATTATTACAGCTGTACGAATGAGTTGAGAAGTATTTTGTCTTCTGTTTTTTTTTTTTTTTTTTGTAATACCAGCACTATCTGTTATTTGAATGTTTAGTGGAACTTGCCTGCCGTGAAAGGCAAGTGCTGGTGAGACAGCACTTTTGCTGAAATTTGTTTAATAGTTACAGGAAAATTCAGGCTGCTAGTTCTCTTGATTTTTTTAACCAAATTATACTATTCTAAATATTTGCTTAGTTTATATTTTAAAATGTAAAATACAAAGCTTCTGATGGAATTCTCTCAGTATCTTTTAAACCTCTACTTTATCTATAATTGTGATTCTTTTTTATTTCTAATACTATTTTTTTTTGTTTCTTTTTATCCTCATCGGTCTCTTCAGAATATTTGCAAAGAATCTTTTCAGAATCTTTGGCCTTGTTGATTTTTCTATCGTACTTTTTTGTCGCTGCTGATGTGGAGTCTTGTGTTTCCCTTTGTTGTTCCTTCCTTCTCTCCCTGACCTAATTCTATTGTCCCTTTTCTTTTTTTTTTTACTTCTGATGTTGGAAGCTTAGCTTGTTAATTTCCAGTTATTTTTCTTTTTATGTACTTTCTCTATTGTTATATTTGACAATTAAAAATGTTTTTAAAAATGCTTACACATGTAGAAATTTTAAAACACACTTCTAAATAACTGATCCCTCAAAGAAGATAATCATAATTGAATTTAAAGGATACTTATGCTTGAATGACAATGAGATGTATCAAAGACTTGCGGAATATGGCAAAGTGACATTTAAAAAAATTAGAGCCATTTGAAACTCCTTGTGCCACTGAGACAGTGGGTGGAGAAAGGGGTCCCTGTACTGCTGGAGGGATTGATCCCCGTTACTGGGAGAATCAGGTTGCTGCTACACTAAGGAAGCAGAGAGGACTGTCTGGAGCTACCATGATTCGTGGGGGTATCTCTTAGTGTCGTCTTACCCCATAGGTCTGGTAAATGGAACATTAAGGCAATCTGATAAAGACACGACCAGCAAAAACTCAGATGCCATAGCAATGAGGAGTAAAGATCCGTGTGTGGCCAAGGTTCTGGCAGAGAACTAGGGAACACGATATAAAGTGAGAGAAGGTAGCTTGAATCACCAACTTTGGACCCGTGACCAACTGCAGATGCGGAGACTGTAGCAACTATGTCCATGTTGTTTAATTCATTGTCCCTCTGCCTGCTGTACATGAAGAATACCTGCAGCGGCTAACGTTTTAGGTTTCAGGTTTATATCTGTATTGACACGACCCTACAATGCCCTTGTAGCCAATGGGAATTCCCATGTTCCCTCTCTTGGGCACACGGAGTTTTCACTTGGATAAAGGACAGAGCTGATGCTGAGGGGTGAGATGGGTGCCCAGATATCTCCATTTCTCCATTCACGTGGGCTCCATACTCCCCTGCCCTTGCCCTGGGAAGCTAAGCTGTGCGGGGGATGTCAACCTAGTCCCAGGCGTCCAGTTAGGTCTGGCAGCAGGAAGCCCCTCCCTTGAGGAAGGAGAGGAGGAGGAAGTAGTTATCGCTCTGGTCCCCTGCCTGCGGGGTTACCTTGGGTTCATCACACCCGCCAGCTAGAGGTCACGGGTCCTCTGAAGGTGGCCCTCTCTACACAACCCTCTCCTTCCGGGTTTTGTGAACACTCCATCCCTTTACTCCTCTGGGCCCAGGTCCAAGGTCCCAACTCTAGTCCTTGTGGCTTTCCCACATGCTGTCTACATCTTTGTAAACATTCCCTTTATTAAACCCTCCTTGAATTATCCTAATCTGAGGGTGCCCCATTTTTCTTGTTGCACTTCTGAGGATAGACCAGCAACAGGGTCCTCAGGTGCAGACGCCCACTGAAGGCGATTTGCCTTTCTAATGGCTTCCTCCAGGGTCATTTCCCAGGGACTTAGATTCCTACCTAAGAAGCCTGTTTCTAATTGAGTAGTTTTCCATTATCTCCTGCTCACCATCAATTGCAAATTATTCAAAGTCAGTAATTAACAAATCACAAATATTCACTGTAGTTTCAATGGGGATGTTTCATCTGTGTTCATTGTGTCATTGTCATTCTCATGATTACCTGTCAACCCTTATCTGTATTTCTCAGCAATTTCCCCATCACACAAAGAATAGACAACAGATGGATCACAGTGTTTCAACATTTCTTTGACATTCACTCCAACTTAATTGCACTTTTGGCTGATAAACTTTTTGTGCAAGAATGAAGTTTTATGTCATCATCTTCTCATTAGTCAATCATGAAAAAATTCTTCAAAGCCTTTACAGGCAGGTTTGTTTGCAAACATCATCATAGTCGGAGTCTGTGTCAAGCATTTGTTAATGTTGGTTTATTAACATCATTCCAAACACTGGCAATGGTGTAAGTGACATCCTTAAGACTGGACTCCTTTGGAGAGTCACAGAGTCTTGGGCTCTGTGATTGTAGTGTTAGGCCTCAGAAATCAATACCCTACAGGATGGTGCCAAAGAAGAAGCCGCCAGGTCTCTGTGACCCTCGCCCCACCTCTCTCAATTCTCTATCTCTTCCAACGCACAGGATGAAGTTGTTCTCCGAAGTTCTCATATCTGCCTAGAGTCTGCTCCCACCAAAGAAGAAAACAATTACCTGTGGTCCCTTCCCTAAGTTTCATTGACTGAACTCACATCACAGGAAGAGACTAAAGTCTGCCAACATACCTGGACAGAATTTTGTCACAAACAGTCGTTTTCTCTGTGGGTCCAACAGACTTTGTCCCAGGCTACTGTGTGCTCTTCAAGTCCACAGAATTCCCCTAAATATCCTTTACTACCCACTAAAATCACCCACACTTCTCCATCCCCCTTTGTCCTAAGAAGAAGGGTATGTAGCCATCTGTACCCCAATGCATGTGGGTGCGGTCATCACTCTGGAATTCTCCCTGTGCATGTTCATAAATTTGTATGCCTTTTCTTCTGTTAATCTGCTTTTTGTCAGTTGACTTTCAGTGAAGCTTCAGAGGGTGGAGGGGAAGTTTTCCCTTGGACCCTCCAGTATTGTGCATACGGCCTGAAAAAGTTTACCCCTCCTCTAAAATTCTTTATACACAGACTATACTACACATGTCCCACTGGGGGAAAACAAAAGCTGAAACACTGCTTTTCACAAGACATTCCAGGGAGGGGGTGTGAATAGCAATTCTCTGGAAACAATCACATCAAGCAATTGTTTTTTCCCAGCCCAGGATCCCTGCGATGAGTTCGTTCCATTGGTACGAAGTGGTTATTAATCAGTAAGAAAATGTTTGTCTGGATACCCAGGCTGTCTGATTTCCATATTCATGTACAGTAAGTTGGAAGCACCTTACAAAGATGGTGGATGGTGGCTTTTTCCAGGTGCTCCCCAACATATCCTGTGTGTCCCTGTAGCCCTTGACACAACAAGAGCAGTCCACGGAGTGTGACCAGTTGGTGGCCCTCATCAGCCTTTCTGCAGAGGGTTCCTTCCCACTGCCAGTGGGACAGCGCCAAAGTTTCCATCAGATAGCGTCTCAGCAAACCCACTGATGCAACTCCAACAGCCTGGTTATCAGCAAGAGCTTTTCACTTCCGATGTTGACATTTTCTTAATTCAGTTATACATAAAGTAAAAATCATCTTCTCCAAAGCAACAAAATACAGGGGGGATAGCAGAGGCCTGCGTGGCTGGTAACCAGAGCTGTCCAGTTTGGGGTCCAGGGTGGCCACCAAATGAGTTTTGGTGACAAGTTTATGCAGAAGTAGATTGTGAATCTCTATAGATGTCTCAGCTGTCTTTGGTTAGTAGTTTCCAGGAATATCTTTTTCAATACTTACACTTTCAATGTTTCCATGTTCTTTCATTTCATGTGAGTGTCTTGTGTATATGATACTTATGTGGATTTAGGTTTTTTTAAAATCCAATTTGGCAATCTTTTAATTGGTGCATTGAGTCCATATATGTTTACAGTATCAGAATTATCGATAAATTAAGACTCATTTTTCCAACTTACCATTTGAATTTTTATATGTATATATATATACATATATATATTCCTTCTTTCCTTTGCAAATCTGAAGGGTTGACTGGTGTTTCTCTTTTGCTTGTTCATCTTCATCATTTCACTCTATTTCTTTAATGAGTTTCGTCGCCTGGTTCAATCACCTGTAGTCCCTGGGCTCTAAGCTATTGTCTCTGTTCTCACTCATGGAGATTTACTGATCTTTGACTCTGAGCCTTCTGCTTCATGTTGATCTGGGCGACTCTGGTCAGCCCAAATTAGGGACACTTTGCTCGAGAGGGGATTTTCTTCTGTTTCTGCTTGCAACTAAAGATGCCACTTTCTCAGAATCACCTCTGCGCTCACCCCAGGGTCTGGCCTAGCACAGGAGCCCCTGGACCAGACCCCGCAGCTCCTGCCCCCAGGGCTGTGCGTTCTGGTCTGCCCTGCCCTCCAGAACAACACCCCAGCTGCTCTGGGTTCTGGTAGTGAGAGGGTCACTGGACAACCCCTCTACTTCTTGTGAGGGTGGTGATTCTTCAAAGAGCGTGGCCTAGCCGAAGGACTGCTCCTTGGAGAATATGGTCAGGACACAATTTGGGTCTGCATAAGCCACTTATCGGTGAAACGTTAAGCCCTTTCACCAGTTGAGCACCACGCTTTACCTTTGGCCGTGTGGGCAGTGTGGGAACAGCTTTCACAGTTCAGGTGTTTTCCATTTTGCGCCATGTTGGGTCAGGAACTAATAGCCCAGTCTCTTTTTCCAGTCACTCCCGAGTCCAGTCACCCCTGGGCACGCACGCACGCAGTCTCCCGGCACTGCAGGAAGCGAGTGTGATTGCGCTTGTGAGCCTGGCATCCCAAGCAGCCCCTCTGGGTCAGAGTCGCTCACCAGACGTTGCGCTGAAGCCCTCGAGTCGGCCGCGTGTTTCGGTGCGGACCTGTGTGGTTCGGGGCAGGGTGCGGCTTCCGCCTCCCTCTCCAGCCTGATTCCCCTGGTCGGGCGCAGCCGCACTTGCAGTCTTGAGTCCTCGGGGATGGCCGCGACCCCGGCTGGGCTGTCCTGGCCGCCTCTCCCGCGGTGCTGTCGGATCCCGGCTCTTCATTTCGCTTGCTGCCTTGGGGATCTTTACCAGCCCCTCTAAACTGCTGACCACCCGGATTTTCATTATGTTTGACACCCTCTCCAGGCTTCTTTCCAAATAAAGTCAGTCCCTTGGGAAAAGCTGTGGAATTCTGCCTGTCTCCCGGGGCAGAACCCCCGCCCCATGCATGGGAGCCGGGACAATCAGCCCGCTGCTCCTGGGGTGACATCCTGCTCTGGGAGTGGGCCTTGGGGGGAGGTATCCCTTGATCTCAGGCTGCCCCTCACAGCGGGACCCTCTGCCCTGCAAGGGAACGGGCCCAGCACCCCTGGCTGCTGCGCCTGCCGGGAGGACGTTCCCTGTAGTGGGAGCCGAGTGGGTAAAGGGAGCGCAAGGGGTCGAATGGTGTGTTCGAGTCACAAGTGACAAGCTGAAGTCCTAACGCCTAGCACTCCAGAGTGTGACCTTATTTGGAAATAGGGTCTTTACAGAGGTAATCGAGTCAAGACGAGGTTAGTAGGTGGGCTCTGATCCGACATGACCGGTGTCCTTATAAAAGGGAGAAATCGGGACACAGAGACGTGCACAGAGGGAAGACAGGGTAAAGACACACAGGGAGGATGCCGCGTGGGGACACAGTGGCCCAGCCCCAAGCTGGGGAGCACCACTGATGGCCAGCAGTCCACCAGCAGCTGGGAAGAAGCAAGCAAGGGTTTTCCTGCAGGGAGCAGAGTCCCGTGGGCACCCTGATTTCCGACTCCCAGCGCCCAGAACTGGGCAACAAGACATTCCTGTCGTCGTCTCCATTCTGTGGCACTGGGTGACGGCGACCCTCCCGGCACGATGGCTTGGCACAGCGCTTCTGCGGCTCAGGTCGTGAGACAGAGATGCCCGCACCTGCCCCGCTGGGCTGAGACTGCACAAGGGCAGCAGCTGAGGGAGGGAGCCCCCTTTTCTCAGCTGCACCCCTCCAGAGTGGAGAGTCTGGAGTTTCTGCCACATGGAGCGGAGCGGGGGGCGCATGTGGTGGCTCAAGTGCCGCAGAGTCACTGCTCTTCCTGGGATTTACTGCTCTTCTTGAGTAAATGTCTCTCCACTTGCTACACGCCCTTAGGACAATTTCCAGAGACTTTGAATAGCTGATTTTAAGTATTTGTTTTTTATCAGTTACACGGTTGTGTCACTGGGGAGAGGGTCTGTCAAGGTCCTCACACCACCCTTCTGGAGGAGACACCTGCGTAGTTTTTGAAGGATTAGGATGGAAGGAGCTTCGGCTCATGGAGGAGGATCTTGGCTTGCTGCTTCCCCCTCCTCCCCATGGGACCAGAGTCCTCCCCCATCTCCCCTGCGTACAGTGGCCGCAGCCAGCCCCAGCCCCACGTCTCCCCCGGCCCCCGCAGAGCAGCAGGATCTCCCACCCCTCCTCACTCAGCAGACGACTTGGCATCGGTGCCACCCCGGAGGATACCAGGAGCAGGTGCCTTCTGGGAGGCAGGTGCCAATCCCAGGAAAAGGGAGGGAGGGGGCAGAGTGAAGTGGGCAGCAGGGCTGGGCTTCCCCTGGGCTTCACACACAGGGACAGGGCAGGGACATGGGGCCCCGAGCCAGGACCGTCAGGAGATACTGTGTTTCCCTCAAAACAAGACAGGGTCTTATATTCATTTTTCCTTAAGAAGACACCCTAGGCGGGGCACGGTGACTCACACCTGTAATCCTAGCACTCTGGAGGCCGAGGTGAGCGGATTGCTCGAGGTCAGGAGTTTGAAACCAGCCTGAGGAAGACCGAGACCCCGTCTCTACTATAAATAGAAAGAAATCAATTGGCCAACTAATATATAGAAAAAATTCTATATATTAGAAAAAATTTCTATTTCTAATATATAGAAAAAATTAGCCGGGCATGGTGGCACATGCCTGTAGTCCCAGCTACTTGGGAGGCTGAGGCAGCAGGATTGCTTGAGCCCAGGAGTTTGAGGTTGCTGTGAGCTAGGCTGACGCCATGGCACTCACTCTAGCCTGGGCAACAAAGCAAGACTCTGTCTCAAAAAAAGAAAAAGAAAAAAAAAAAGACACCCTAGGGCTTATTTTCAGGGGATGTGTTATTTTCCCCTCGAAGCCTCAGCTTGCAGCACGCACAGGATGGCCGGGACCTGCCCTCACCTTTCCGGTCACCTTTGAGATAGTAGCTGTCACGATGGGGCAGATGAGAAGGGCTGCTCTTCTTCTTTACCGCTCCGCGATGAAATGCGTGGGTTGTGCAGATACGCTGCGTAGCCACGCCCATCACTCGGTCTCATTTTCGGGGTAGGGCTTACGCAGATGCTTAGAAACGCTGCTAGGGCTTATTTTATTGGTAGGTCTTATTTTCGGGGGAACACTGTATAAATGGCCCCCAGTTGATGCTCATTAGACAGTATATTACTGCCTCTTTTCTCTTCCTGCAAAAAGATCCCATTTTCCCCAGATAAAATGATTTATTTAATTCAGAGGTGAAGAAAAGAAACAAACGAGCATGAGCCAAGCCCAGCAGGTCCGTTGGCCTTGGAGCCAGCGGTGTGTGCCATCCTCCCAGCTTTCCCGTCCTGGTCTCTGCTGAGGCTCTGTGCCAGCTGTCCCTACTGCCCAGGCACACCGCGAGCTCAGGGCGCCGTGTTGTAGACCCTGTAGTTGTCCATCTGGGTGATGTGCAGCTTCCAGGGGAACAGGTGCTTCTGGGAGGGGAGGCCGCGAGCCTGCCGCACCATGACCCCCACGTCCTCATCCGACAGCAGCCGCACCAGGTCCCCCTCCGCATCCCGGTAGTTTAGGACAATGTCCTCCCTCTGGAACTCCCGCCTGCGTGGGAAAGGTCAGGGCTGATTAAAGGCCCGCGGAGAAAACCCCGGGCGGAGAGAGTGTTACAGCTTGGATTTAAGCATCAGAAAAGGTCAGATCAGGCTGGGCGCAGTGGCTCACGCCTGTAATCCTAGCACTCCGGGAGGCCGAGGCGGGAGGATCCCTCAAGGTCAGGAGTTCGAAACCAGCCTGAGCAAGAGCGAGACCCCCGTCTCTACTAAAAATAGAAAGAAATTAATTGATCAACTAAAAAAAAAAAAATATATATATATATATATAAATTAGCCGGGCATGGTGGTGCATGCCTGTAGTCCCAGCTAGTTGGGACACTGAGGCAGGAGGATCGCTTGAGCCCAGGAGTCTGAGGTTGCTGTGAGCTAGGCTGACGCCATGGCACTCTAGCCTGGGCAACAGAGTAAAACTCTGTCTCAAAAAAAAAGGTCAGATCAGAGCTTGACATAAGCCCTTATCACCCAAGTAGTCCCACCTCCCATTGTACAGATGGGAAACTGAGGCCCAAAGGAGAGAAGGGACTGTCACATAGTCCCTTCATGCACATTGTCTTGTGCATAAGTGCGTGCCGCAAGGAAGAGGACCGGGCGTGGCTGGGCACAGAGCAGGGCGGAGGCAAGCCCAGAGAGATGCCGAGGGAGGCTATGGAGAGAGCGAGGCCGGGCTGGGACTGTGCGCCGTGGGCGAGGACGATGGGCTTCTCCCCCCGGCTGGCAAGCGTCGACCTGGATCTGAACTCTCTACAGGGAATTTAACAGAATGGGCCAGAAACCTAACAGGTTTGCAAACACTTTGATCCCAAAGTTCTACTCCTTGAAAATCGTCACAAGGGGATCAGACAAGTCATCCAATAGGTGAACGAAGATGGTCATAACAACATTGTTCACAGCAGTAAAAAAGTGGAAGAAATCCTAACAAAAGGGCATGGCTACATTAATTAGGGTGCAGCCACAGAAGGGTCCCTGCCACCAACATAGTGTATGTATGCGTGTGTACTGAAGCAATCTGAATGTACATCAAAGAATGAGAGGAGTAAAAGCATGAGGGGATTTCACTTCTTTATATCTTTCTGATGTGATTACTGACATTTCTTTTTTTTTTATAATAAGTAGGTATGACTTTCATAGTAGACATGTTTCAGGATAACTGTCCGACAACAACGTGGACCCTGGCAGGTAGTGAGTTCCCCGAGGGTGAAGGGTCCAAGTCCAAGGCTTCTAGCCAGAGAGACTCGGGCTGTAGTTGCAGGTCTAGGCCTAGAGTCATGAACTGCATGGCCTCAGCTAAGGTCCCTTTACCTCTCTGCAGCTCCCGGCTCGTCTCCAACCTGGGGAGCTGGAACCCGACCACAAGGCTAGGCCGTGGCACAAAGCACCGACGAGCAGCTCGCCACTAAACTCGGTCCTTCTCTCCTGCGGGGCCCCTGCCTCCCCCACAGCCCCTCACCTCATGAGCTCCAGCAGGTCTTTGAATAGTGGAGTGCTGCTGAGGTCCTCCTCCACGGCGATGTCCCTGCAGGGGCAACAGGCCAGGGTGAGGGGCCGCAGGCTGGAAAGGGGGGCATGAGCGAGGCCAGCCAGGCCGTGCTGGACCTGAACAGTCACTTATCCGGAAGGCAGCGGGAGCCACTGTGGGCTTTGGCGCTGGGGAGGGGACACGTGGGCATGTGGAGTGGGGGACAGTGGTGGTAGGGTTGGCAGGAAGGGTGGACAGCCCCCCCCGCAGCAGGCCACACACTTGATGGTGCTGATGGTGTCTTCGTAATAGTAGCAGCGCAGCCAGTTGGTGGGGTCGTCTTCCTCGGGGAAGTCCTTGAGGATCTTCACGAAGGAAAGAGGGAAGATGCCGGTGGCGCCCCGGACAGTGCCCTGGGGAGGAAGGGAAGGGAGCCGGTGGGAGAGAGGAGAGGCAACAGGGCCCCTGTAGGATGATGGGGAAGGCAGCGCGGTCTGGGTGCGCTTGACCTCACGTAGAGGGAGGAGAAGGAGGGCGGAAGTCCACCTGGCCCGCCACCTTAAGAAGGCTTCTATTTTGCCCTTAAAACAGCTCAAGATCTGAGTTTATCCAGACAGCTGCTTTCACCTCATTCACTCACTCATTCATTCCGCAAAGACCTCCTGAGCACCAGCTATGTGGCAGGCGCTGGGCTGTCAATATAGATACAAGTCCATGTCCCTGTGGAGTTTCCATGGCAGTGGAGGATGACGTGGTGCATGTAAACGGTGACCTCTGCGGTGACCCGATGGCACAGGTGTTAAGGGGGAAGTAGAGCAGTGGGAGAGAGGAAGAGGGGTGGGAAAGGGCCCGAGGGTGACCCCCATTGATTCATTCATTCATTCCACAGATGCCACCGAGACCCTACTCTAGGCGAAGTCCCCAGAACTCTATTCCCCAGCCCGGGCCTCTCTCCCAGCCGCTGCCTGGGCTTTGCACGTGGGCTCTCCTAATCTTCGCAATGACCCTATGCAAGGTGGATTATCGGCATGCCACTTCACAGACGTATAAACCGAGGTTCAGCCCGGTCTCCTTCCTGCTGCCCTGCCTCTCCTCCAACCTGAGGCCAGAGGCTGGCCAGCACACTGACACGCAGGACTTTCCAGGAAACGGGAAGGCAGTAGATGCTTCCTGTTTCTGGAGTGTGACCCAGAGACAGCTGTCAGGTGGCCATAAGAGCAGTCAAGTCCCTGAGACGGAGCTCCCGAATTAGTGTGAAATCGAAGCTGCTGATTGGCTAGACCAGCCGCCGCGTACTGCTCGCCTGCCCATGGACACCAGGGACCCGACTCCACCCTCGATGGCCCCAAGACCCCTGGGGGCTGGCCCTGCCTCTGACCCTGTCTTGGCATTTCCACCAGACTCCCCCCTCCGCCCCGGCAGGAGCACGGAGACTGAATAACACGAGACCCAGAGCAAAAGGCTGGCCCAGCGCGGAGCCTCCACGCAGTAATTTCCTATCTCTGCTCCCTGAGTCGGCACGCAGCCCTTCCTCGGGCCACGCCGGACAAAGCAGTGACCGGGACAGGCACAGGCTTTGAAGCTCATTTAAGGCTCCCAAGGACCCTTGCGCCCAGCCAGGCGCCGTGCGTCTGGGCTCTGTGTGCGCAAGGCCGGCATGTCTTCCATCTCCTCTACCCTTCCAGGAACCCGATGAAGAAACATTTACAGGAAAGGAAACTGTGGGATTGAGCAAGTTTCCAAAAGGCCACAAAGCTATTTAAAAATAGCGCTGGGGCTCGGCGCCGTGGCTCATGCCAATAATCCTAGCACCGTGGGAGGCCGAGGTGGGAGGACCACTTGAGGGCAGGAAATCAAGACCACCCTGAGCAACAGCGAGGCCCTGTCTCCACTAAAAATAGAAAAAATTAGCCGGGCATGGTGGCTTGTGCCTGCAGTCCTAGCTACTCGGGAGGCTGAGGCAGGAGGATCGCTTCAGCCCAGGAGTTTGAGGTTGCTGTGAGCTAGGCTGACGCCACAGCACTCTAGCCCAGGGAACAGAGTTAAGACTCTGACTTAAAAAAATAAAAATAGTGCTAGGAAATGACTGAGACAGGCACTCTCGAGAGCTCACACTCTTCATTAATATCTCTTACTGCTGCCTCCAAGGTAAGTAAATTTGTCCTGTATTGCTGACCAGTGGTTCTCCACCAGGGTGAGTTCCCCCCCCATAAACAAATGTCTGGAGACCTGCGTGATGGCTGTGACTGGCATCTAGTGGGGAGCCCAGGGAGGATGCTAAACACCCCGCAATGCCCAGGACAGCCTCACCACAGGAGTTATCTGGTCCCAAATGTCAATAGTGCCACTGCAGAGAAACCCTGTTGCAGACCAAGAAACTACACTCAGTAGGTTAACTTGCTTGTCAGAAGCAACCCATTTGTTGGGGTCAGAACAAAGGGAGGTGTATGGGCTCCAGAATGTTCTGCTCCTGCCACACACCTGCCTCCCCAGTGTCTGTGTCCCTGCAGGTTTCCCTACCTTCCTGCATCTTCAGGATCATCCTCAGATAGCATCTCTTCCCTGACCCCTCCTCGGTCTCTGTCTCCCCCACCATACCTAAGGCTAGCTCACCTCCACCCTCACCTGCACCCTCACCTGCACCCTCACCTCCAAACTCACCTCCACCCTCACCTGCACTCTCACCTCCACCCTCACCTCCAAACTCACCTCCACCCTCACTATCAAACTCACCTGCAAACTTACCTCCAAATTCACCTCCACCCTGACCTCCAAACTCACCTCCATTCTCACCTTCAAACTCACCTCTAAACTCACCTCCACCCACATCTCCAAACTCACCTCCATTCTCACTTCCAAACTCACCTCCACCCTCACCTGCACCCTCACCTCCACCCTCGCCTCCACCCTCACTATCAAACTCACCTGCAAACTTACCTCCAAATTCACCTCCACCCTGACCTCCAAACTCACCTCCACTCTCACCTTCAAACTCACCTCCAAACTCACCTCTAAACTCACCTCCACCCACATCTCCAAACTCACCTCCCACTCACCTCCATTCTCACTTCCAAACTCACCTCCACCTTCACCTCCAAACTCACCTCCAGCCAGTCTTTGTTGATCCGACTGAGAAGGAAGATCACATCTCCAGCTCTGAAATTCAGCTCCAGTTTGCTGTTCCCAGTGAAGTCAAACATGGCCTGAGGAGAAGGGCAAGGTGAGGAGGGAGGGAGGAAACATCTGAAGTGCCTTACATACTTTGGAGTCCCATTTTACAGATGAGAAAACCGAGGCTCACAGAGGATGAGTGACTTGTCTGAGGCCACCCTATTTGTTAGTGGAGCAGCTGGGGCCTGAACCCAGGTCTCCCTGGCTCCGGAGTGGCTGCTGTCTCCAGACCTGGCGGGAGGAGCACACAGGGGAAGGATCAGGCACCTTCCCAGCCCCAGGCCTCCCATAACCCCCAACTGCTCCCTGCCAGGCTGACTTTAAGATGCCTGTATGTAAATGTGTCTTCTGTGAGCTCCTCGAAGGCAGGGCCTTGTCTGCGTCCTCCCTGCCACTTCAGTCCCCAAGCAGGGCCGGCCAGGGCGAGGTGGCTGAGCCATGGGTCCCCCTTAGCCTCTCCATGCTGCTGGCGTTCCCTCCCCCCAGCTGGGCGAGGGTCCCGTGCCAGAGGCTGGGGCTGCAGCCCCTCACTTCCCCCAGTGCCCAGCACCACCCCAGGGACACTTCGAGGTGCCCAGCGGGAGGGGCTTGGTGGCAGACAAGTGGAGCAGGGCTGCTGCCCGAGGGGGAGGGCCTGGCGCGGTTACCTCTGCTCGCGGAGCTGCCATGTGGTCGAAGCCAGCGCCTTGCGGGGACATGCTTTTGCTGCGGAGAGAGAAGATTTGAGATTCTCTCTGGGCCCAGCCCCCGGCATCTGCACCCGGAGGAGACCCTCGCCAGGCGGGAGGGGTGGGAGAGGGAGAGGGTGTTCAGATGCAGCTACCGCCGCTCCCCTGGGCCAGGACAGCAGTCCCTGGACTCTCACATTGGCCTGGAGGCGGGATCGCTCTTTGCTCTTTGTTTTTAATATTTTATTTTTTTTAATAATCCTTGCCAATCAAATTCAGCTGCTCATCAGAAAAACATAATCCATCACGACCAGGTGGGCACCATCCCCGAGATGCTCGTTGCTCTCTGTGGACCAGGAGGCGAGCACGTGGGAAGAGGACGCACATTTGCTCGGTGCCCTTAACTTGCCAAGCCTTTCGCCTTTGCTCTCTCTTTTGCTCCCTAAACCAACCTCTGGTGTAATTGTTATTCTACGTTTTCAGCTGGGGAAACTGAGGCTTGGCGAGGTGATGGATCCTGCTGCGGGGCCGCGGCTGCCACGCGGCACAGCTGGAATTCACACTGCACCCACCTGGGTGCCCAGGGGAGCTGCCAGCAGACACTGGCTGGAGGCGGGGAGGGAGGAGCTGGGGAGGGCGGGTCGCAGGGGCTCTGTCCTGCTTTCCCTGGGATTCTTGGTAGCAGCAACCTCGGCTTTGGAAGGCCAGCACGATTTCAGTGGCTTGGATTTTTCGTGATCGATTTTTGCTTGGGAGGGGGCTGGAAGGGAGGGTGGGATCTTTGGAATAAGGCGGCAGCAGCGACCTGTGGAGGCCAATGCGGTGGGACCAGAGCCACAGCCAGCCCCGGCGAACTGCAGCAAGCCAGGGAGGGGACATCTTCTGTGCTGGATTAAGGGGCTCTGCCCTCCTGTCCGCCCCTACTCTTTCCAGGCACCCAGAGCTCCTGGGCCGTCCCCAGTGGCTGCCATGGCACCAAACTCTCCAGGGTCAATGTCCCAGTCCCCGTCCGCCAGCCCTCCCTGTCATAGCAAAACACACACCGTGTGTCCCTCCAGGCCCAAAGCCTGACTTTCCAAACCACCTAACAAACCGAACCAGCCTGGAGTGTGCAGGGCCGCACTGCTCTCAGTCCTCCTCTCCTTCCAGGGGAAGAGATGACCTGCCAGCAGGGGCCCGGGGCTCTGGCCAGGAGCGCAGGGGACAGTCACTTACACTTTCCGGGTGCGTGGGCGGAGCCGCCGGAGCGCCTGGGGCACCTGCTCCGAGTCGTAGGGCGACTGGTAAAAGAAGATCCGGACGTCCTCGTCCATCAGCACCCAGACGGGCATGCTGAGGAGGCCCTGTGCAGGAGGGGGCGCAGGACAGCGGTGTCAGCAGGAGACCTGGACACCCCGCCCACTGCCCAGCCCTGCCCCTGGCGCTGGCCCTCCTCTCTAGCAAAGCATCCTAAGCCTATGCAAGAGAACAGAAATATGCAAATTTAAAAAAAAAACTTCAGCAGGCCGAAGGCTTAACACTTCACATGCTTTGCTCCTGGGCCCAAGGCCAGGAGGGACCATTGGCATGAGAACGTGAGGGGAGTCCATTTGGAAAAACCCTAAAGTTCTCCAAAAACAACAATAATGATGACAGGTACCACGTGTGTGTCCTTGCCACATCTCACCATAACCTGTGAGTTAGGATCCGAGAGCCGAAGGGACCTGCCCAAGACCACACAGCCTAGCAAGTGACAGAGCCAGGGTACCCAGAGCCACCTGCTGTGAAAGCTGCCCCTTAGCTCAAGGTGGGACAATGGTGTGGGGGAGGGCTCCCAAAGTAATTAATATCAGTTGGTGATATTACAGCCTAAAGAATGCTTCCTGGCACTTCTTTATCTCATGTCACAGTTGGGGAAACTGAGGTTTGGAGTGGGAAAGTGGCTGATCTGGGGGCAGAGCTAGGAAGTGGCAGAGTCAGGACTCAAGCTCTAATCTCCTCGTTCCGTTCCGAGCTGGTGACACCAGCCACCATGCAAGAGCCCTGAAGCAGGGAGGACTCACGCACCCAGAGTCCCCACCCAGCTCCACACTGCACCAGCTCCTAGAACTCTGGGGTTGGCTCTGGGTGCTACAGAGGGTCCCGTGGAGGCAGCAGGACAGGGAGGGGTGGGGGGTGGAGAGCCCGGAAAAGGCTGCGATATGGGAGGGGCGGGAGGCAGCCTGGCAGGTGTTTAAGGAGCCAGGTGCTCCTGGGATCAAATCCCAGCTCTGCCACGCACCAGCCGGGTGAGCCTGGGCAAACGTGGCTCTGGCTTCTCACTAATAAAATGGAGATGATAGTAACAGCAGCTCCCTCATGGGCTTGTGTAGAAATTAAATACGTAAATATATGCACAACACTTAGAACAGCACCAGGCACGTAGCCAGTGCCCATCTAAGTTCGATATTGTCATCGTTGCTGTTATTTTTATCACAACATAGCACGGCGGGTAGGAGCTCAAACCCTGGAGCCTCAGAGATGTGGGTTCAAATCCCATCCCTCCCACCTAACTGCTCTGTGACACTGAGTGACTTCCCCTCTCTGTGCCTCCGTTCCCTTATCTGTAAGCAGGGATAATAGTATCTAACTCGCAAGTTATTGAGGGGATGAAATCGGACTATTCATTTATCCGTAGACGTGTCTCAAGAGCCCCCGGTTGCCAGCCCGAGCACTTCGCACCGCTCCAGGCAGGTGTCACTATCACGCGACTCATATTCTTCGTGAGTGGGCAGAAGTTACAGAAAACCGGGCTTTTCTCAAAGCTGCCCGACACTGGCGCAAGCAGCCTAGGCCAGGGCAGAGTGGTAGTGAGCTCCCCATGTCTGAAGGAGTGCAAGCACAGGGCGTGGCTGCCATGGCAGAGATTCCTGCACTGGCTGACCCCAGGCTTCTGGGAACCCAACTGGACGTACGCAGGCGGAGATGGCGGGGTCCTCTGGGCTGCTGGCTGCTAATGACAAGTGTGGAGTGAAGAGCCCCGGCTCCCCAGCCTCTCTTCCCCCGTCTTCCTCCCTCCCTCCAGGGACAGCCCAGCCCCTCTTCCAGCCCAGAGGGCGAGGGCGGAGCCTCAGCCTCCAGGAGCAGGGTTCCCCTCCCTTCCTCCTCCTCCCTGTTCAGAGCCCAGATGGCTGCAGCCACCTGCCCCCCCCTCCCTCCTCCCACCTCCTCTGACCTCTTGCTCCCTCCCTCCGTTATGAGTCAAGAGTTCTCACGTCTGGAAGCAGGTTCACAGTTTACAAAGCACTTTCACATCCTTTTCTCAGTAGCCCAACTTCACTCCCGTGAGACCAGAGGTCAGGAGGTACTGTCCCATTTCATAGGTGGGAAAACCAAGGCCTAGAGAGGATGGGCAACTTGCCCAAATCACCCAGCCAGTCAGTGTCACAGCCAAGGCTAAAGAGACTCCTAGTTCAGTGCTCCTCAGCCCTAAGGACGCCTGTCATCTATGAGGAGGGCTTCCCTCACCAGCCTCCTGAGGTTGCCCCCAGTGACGGTGAGCTCACTACCTCATGAGGAACGCTGCGCCTTTTCTGGATGGCTCTGACTCGCGAAGTCCTTGCCCAACCACCTTGGCCTCTGCCTCTAAGATGTTCCTTCCTCCGTGCTCCCCTTCATAGGGACGTCCACAATTTGCAGGTTGGGGAATAGGCTAGGGTGCCCAGCCAAGACCCGTGAGTGCAGCTGAAACCCAGCCCGTGCTCAGGGGAGGGGTGTGTGTTGGCCCAGAGGGGGGCTGTAGGGGACTGACATATATTTTCCTAGTTTAAGAATTAAATTTAGTAATGTATGCGCTCTGCCCAGGGCATTTAAAAGTAATATGTTCCGGACAAGGCCCCTGTTGCCTTCAGGCATAATGAAAACACGGTGTTGCCTAGAGGCATAACAAGGGACCTGAGTTGCAAGTAAGCAAGAGCAGCCCCACCCCATGGCATTGGGGGTCTGGAGGCCACACGATAAACACATTGTTCCTGTGATTGCTGTGTACACCCCATAAGATGGCTGGTTAGTCAATGACGGGTAAGACCCCTTAAGGGAGGGGCGACCTAAGCCAGGCACAGCCGCCGGGGTTCAGCCGAAGATCTTAGGGGATCACCCTAAGAAAAGTTGGGGATGAGAAATGCCCCCTGTGACTCACCTTGCCCATCCTTGCTAATCTCGGTCCATGATCTATGCCTAGCACCTAGAGAAACCACCTGGAAACCTTGAGCCAGGAGATATCTGCTTCCCTAAGGCTACGTATTCCGGAATTTATGGCCATTGCTACAACGCCTGGGTGGTTACGTACAAGGAACTAACTTTAATTTTTTAGAGTATAAAAATAAAACGGATCCGGTGTATTATTACTCGAGTCAACTGTTTGTACGTGTGTCTGCGTTTTTCTTTGTGTTCTGCATTTGGGTTTTGTGTTCTGTGTTCATCCTCCGTCCTGTAAGCAGGCCACGACAGGGGGCCCTCTCCGGTTTGCACAAATGTGCTGTGCGAGCGACCGTGGCCTGGCCAGCCACGCCCTGGGTATGTGGACATATATGTGCCTCCGAGTGATTGTACAATCCACCAGCCAGTATTCCCTCCCAGCAGTGGGTGCCTTAGGCATGGCATCGAATTCACTGCCCATCCTAACGCCGGCACGGACATTCGCCTGTGGGCTTGGAGCACTAGTCAAGATTCGTCCGTTCAAATGTGGCTCCTTGTACCGTCTCTGTTGCTCCTGCCCCAACCCCCAGGACATCGTTTCTCTCCCCAGGACACTGAGCAGGAGAGCCAGACCTGGTGCGTGTGCAAAGCCATGCCCCGGCTACCACCCCAGCACCCCTCGCCCTCCCAAGTGCCGAGAGGACCTGGCCCACCCATACCTTCATGTAGGCGTTGAGGGCGGGGATCCTCGTCTCGGCGATCTCCTGCTTCACGCCCACGTAGACTTTGGCTGGGGAGGCAAAGAGCATCCTAGGAGCCGGCCGACATGCCCTAGGCCCGGGGCTGCCCCTGTAGGCCAGGAGTCCCGGCCAGAGCCCCGCTCTGCCGGCCCGGCCTCCTCCTCCTCCTCCTCCTCGTTATCTTCTCCCCCACGGCAGCGGTCACGCTGGCTCCATCCACTGTCCAACTCACATTCTCTGAGTCACACTGTCACCAGCTGAGATTTTTCTTGTTTTACTTGTTTATTGCCTGTCGATACACACACACACACACACACATGCAAACACACATGCAAACACACATGCAAACACACACATGCAAACACACACACAAACACACACATGCAAACACACACATGCAAACATACACACATGCAAACACACATGCAAACACACACATGCAAACACACACACAAACACACACATGCAAACACACACATGCAAACACACACATGCAAACACACACATGCAAACACACACACATGCAAACACACACACATGCAAACACACACACACACGGGATACTTAGTTTCCAGAGAATAGGGCCTTTGCCTTCTCTGCTCACGGCTGCATCCCCGTCACCTGGGACAGTGGCTGTCAGTCCCAGCTGCACATTCAAACTCTCATTGTGTGGGAGTCACCCGCAACAATGAAACCAGGGCCTCTGTGTGGCTCTCAGGAATCAGGGTTCTTTCACTCTCTCAAGGAATTTCCAACATGCCACCAAGGCTAAGAACCAGGGGTCTGGAATCATGCCCGGTTGAATAAATATTTGTTGAGTGGATGCAGGAACAATTCCTCAAATGCAAGGCAGAATGCCCCGGGGGAAGGGGAAACTGACGGTGACCGACTAAGAGACAAACGTCCCCTCCAGGAGCCTGCGGGCGGAGCACTGGGGGAGCCGGTCACCCAAGCATGAGTGAGGCCTGTCCATGGGACAGGCGGGTGGTGCTGGTGGTGGCAGGAGGGTCTGGGCTAGAGCCAGGCACCGGGGAGTTGGTAGCAAGAAGGCGACCCCGGGGGTCAGCTGGCCGGGGCGAGTGTCGGAAGGAGAAGGCAGAGGCCGGAGTCTGGCCGGAGAATGCCGCGCTCCGAGGAGCAGCGAAGGCAGATTCATTAGTGGGCAGCCGGAGGAGGAGCCAGGAATGCGGGAAGGGGATTGGGAGACGCCGTGGCCATAGAAGGTTGAAGGAAATGTACCAGAGGAAGGAGCCGGGTGTGGGGACGAGACCGAAAGGAGCCCACGGAAGCCAGAACGACAGGTCACGGCCTCCCCACCGAGAGAAGGTCAGTGGGGCAGCGAGAGTGTCGTGCTGGCTCGGGGCTGCCCCACGCGGAGCGGAAGGAGCCGGGCGGGGCGGCCGTACCTGGGAGCACGGGCAGGCTGCAGGCCAGGGGGCTCTTGCTCTCGGGCCCGAAGCGCTCCTCCAGCTTGCCCTGCAGGGCGTGGAACTGCCGGTAGCGGCGGTAGATGAGGTACTTGGAGCCCCCCTTGGTCTTCACCTCGATGACGAAAACCTAGGAGGACAGAAGCCAGACGGGGCTCAGAGGCCAGAGGCAGAAGCTAAAAGGGGAGGGTGAAGGGTCAGAGGTCAAAGGGGTAGCACAGGGCTTCCGGGCCTCAGTACTATGTCGCCGCTGTATGACACTGTGGGGGCTGTCCTGTGATGTGACATGGAGCAGCGTCCCTGGCCGCTGCTGCCAGGTGCCAGTGGCAGCCCTGCCCCGAGACGCATTAGTCACAATGTCTCTGGGTGCTGCCAAATGTCCCCCGCAGGGTAAAATCGGCCCTATTGAGAACCACTGAGATAGAAGTTCAGAGATAAGAGAGTTGGAGGTGCAGAGGTCAGAGGGTAAAAGTTCAGAGGTCAGCTGGGTGGAGGTTCAGAGGGCAGAGGATGAAGGACCAGGGCTCTCTCTTACAAAGTGGCTGGTGAAGCCTCTCTTCTCCTCGATGTCGGCGATGTTGGCCGAGATGGCAACGTCATCCGGAAGCTGCTCAAAGTCGCTGCAGGAGGCCAGAAAAGAAGCCCTGGTTATCACCCTGGCGCGTGCCCGCTGGCTGTGAGACGTGCGCAGAGCAAACCGGTGTGCAGCTGGCGTCCGCGCCCAACGCCCCTCCTGCGCCAGGCCCGGCGCTGACTCGGGGAATACCGAGACAGCAGACACAGGCCAGGCCTTGACAGTAAAGGCTGTGACGCTGGGGACCGTGATCGGCAGCCGTATTATAGCCCAGCAAACCGCTGTGCACACGCATCCAGGTGTCCAGCAACCAGGTATCAAGCCCCTCCTCCATTCCGGGCCCTGTCCTAGGCCCTGGGTCTCAGGGGTCAGTGAAGTCAACACACGCCCTGGGTGGAGTACTCTGAGCCCCGCGGGGAGAAAGGCTGATTACGCCCCGGCCGGGGAAATCCACAAAAAGGAGGTGGCTTGTGAGCCGGGTCTAGAAGGTCCAACAGGAGCCCACCGGGTAGGAAGCAGGGCAGGGTGTTCCGGGCAGGGGGAGCAGCACAGCCTGAGGAGAGGGCCCGGACCCGGCGTGAGCTGAGACTGAACTGGAGGAGGAAGAGGGTCTCAAGGGCCGGGTCAGGAGCTTCCATCGGCAACAGGGAGTCATGCCGGGCTTTGGAGGGAAGCAAAACATGGCAGGATGCTGGCTTTGGGAGGCCGACCACGGCAGCCGTATGGACAGGAAGGAAGGGACAGAGACTTAGGGAAGAGAGCACCGCTGGGAGGCCCGGGTGTGGTCCAGCTGAGAGATGACAGGGGCCTGAGTCAGACGGCAGGGACAGGAGGAAGCGACAGACAGAAAGGCCACCACCCTGGGCAGACACTGAGTATTTGCTGTGTCCCCTGCTTCTTCCTGGCTCACCAAGCACCAATTGTGTTCAGAGTGGCAGTGTGCATAGGCGATAGGTCATGGCTGGTCTAGCCAAATGTAATGATCCTGCTCCTGTCCCCAGCCTCCCTTGCAGCTAGGAGAAGTTCTGGCCGATGAGACCCAAGAGGAAACCCGAGGCAGGGGGCTCTCCAGAGCATTTGCTTTCTGGATCCTGAGGGATGGACAAGAGCAGCACAGTTTCCTCCCTTGGAGGCAGGCTTGAAAGCACGTTTGACATCCGGATCTGCAGCAGCTATGTTGCATCCACGAGACAAAAACACGAGGAAGACCACAGGACTCTCTGGGATGCTGGTCGCCGAGCTGCAGAACCAGCCATGGCCACCTCTGGACTTCCTGCTATGGGGAAAAATAAGCCCCTGTTTGTTTAAGCCACCTTGAGTTCCTCTGTTGCCTGCACAGCCTGATGGATTTCTGGCAGACACATTACTCATTTGCAAGTTGTTCCTAAGTTACGACCAGCAGGCATTGGGCCCTGTTTGGACGTGGGAGTGAAAGAAAGGGCAGTGTCAAGAGTGACATCCACACTTCTGACCATGGTGGGGAGCCCGGGAAAGGTTGATGGACTCAGTTTGGAACATGATAATTTGAGAGGCCTCCTGGGCACCCAGGTTGACAGCTGGCAGGAAGCTGGTGTACAGCTCTGGCACTCAGCATGGGGGTCTCGGCTGGAGTTGGGGGGTAAGGACCATCTGCTTGCGGCTTGTGTCCAGGACTCCCAGTGGAAAGCTGTCAGCGAGCCAGGGAGGGGCCGAGAGGGACAGATAGAGAAAGAGAAAGCCGACGGCCAAGGAGAGGGCGCAGCCAGAGGTCTCTGAGTCCAGTCACTTGTAGGCAGATGGAGAAACGAGAAGCAGTTGTGATTCTTCCAGTGCAGCGATTGGGCAACAGGGTCCAAAGCCTCAGGAGTCCACACACCCTAGACCCAGCCCACGCTGCTCCCGCATGACCCGGGACCCTCAGGCTGCGTCAGAACTCAGGAAGCCTCCAAGCAGAGGTGACTCAGGATGGCAGTGGGCGGGCAGAGGAAATACCCCATCCCAGCCCCGGGGCATCTCGGTGGCTGCTGGCGATGTCCCCACTCACTTTCCCCACATGCATGGTGACACCCTGGGGAGAAGCTTCCTCCTGCAGTTTCTCCCCTGAGGCTGTGCGTTTCAGGGATGGCTTCCTCTGCAGTGTGACAGGTGGGGCAGGAAGGAAGCGAGAGGGCGGGCGTGGCGCTGGGCAGGGAGTCAGGCAGGGTGGGTAAGGAGAACTGTAACTACCTGATTCCTCAGTGCACACCACGCACCAGGCACTCTTCTCAGATGAGGTCGCCTTGGTGCAGACAAGGAAACTGAGGCTCAGAGAGTCAACTAACTTGCCCAAGCGAGTCGGGAAGCTGGGATTTGAACCCAAGCAATCTGGGCTCCAGAATTTTGCTTCCAAACGCTGCTCCACTGCCCTCCATTCTGGCTCCCAGCAGCTTGCTGCAGGCACTTAGGTAAATCCCAGCCCTTCTCAGCCTGTGTCCCCATCGGAAATAATAGTATTAATAACTTGAGCACATCCTTATGTAGCGCAGACAGTGTTCTGAGCCCATTAGGACCTGTGTGCTTCTTGGACCTCATAGAGTAGAGGCGCTGGACACTGAACCAATGACTGTGTAATCTGAATGCTCATCGTCCTACAAAGGAGCAGCACGTGGTGTTTTGAGCGACGGCAGGAGCCTGGCCATTGCTGTAGTCCTGCGGGGAATCAATATTGCAGCAGGCAGGAGAGACGGGAGCTGGCACGTGTACAGTGAGGCTCAGGCGCTGTCAGAGGGCAGCGGGGCACCCTCAGGCTGAGGGCAGTCGGGGAGGGCTTCCCGGAAGAGGTGGCACCAGTGGTCAGCCACGGCACGGTAGGAAAGGCATTTTGGCAGGGGGAACAGCAAGTGCAAAGCCCTAAGCCATGCAAGAGAGAGGATTCGAGGACCTGTGGGCTGCTGAGCACACGGAGCACAGAGCGTGGGGCGGAAAATGAGACATGAGCCTGAGAGAGGCACACATATGAGGGAAAGTTGTGCCTCACAGAGGGGCTGTGAGTTTGCCCTGGGGTGGGGGCCGAGGAAGGGGGCTAAGCAGGGCAGACGCCAGCAGAGGGTCCAGGCCCAGGGACAGCGCTAGAAAGATGAGGCCGGATTCCCTCGGGAAGACTCGTGTCTGCGTGCTGCCTCCTTCTCCTCCTCTGTAAAATGGGGACAGTGTGTTTTTGAGTGGCCATGAGGTCCCACCTGCACCAAGCACGGCCCTAAACTCCCCAGAAGGGCAGGGACTCTGCTCACGCCGTGTCCCCAGTGCTCGGAACAGGCCTGGCACGTAGCAGGCGCTCAACACATGGCTGCTACCCCCACTGTGTTTAGCGAGGCCCCCGGCCGGCAGCTCGAGGGCGTCCTGGCTGCCGGGGGTGGGCACAGAGGCTGCTGCCCAGGGACGCGGCGGGGATCCCGCAAACCCCACAGGGAGTCCCCTGGGGCAGCCGCTCCCTCGGAGACCTGGCCCAGGCCGGGTGGCGGCACGCTCGGGCCCACCACGCACTCATGCTGCTCATGAAGGTCCACTTTGGGGTCTCCACTGGGGGAGGCCGAGGGTTGGAAGGGCCCTTGGAGGACAGCTAGTTCAAGTGTCCTGACACCTTGCGAGCAGCAGGTGCTCAAGAAACATCTGTCGGAACCAGCTGTGCCACCCGGCAGCAGCCCTCCCTGTCCTTGGATGTCCGGGGGTTCTAGAAAGTCCTGCTGTGCGAGCCTGCGCCCTCTCATTGTGCCCTGCTCCTCGGCCTCAAGCAGAACCGCCAGGCTGCTGTCCGTGGGGCGTTCGGGGTGCAGGAGCCCACAGGCCCCGTCCCCTCTGAGGGCCAAGGGAGTGGGAGGGAGGGAGCACAGTCCCGCCAGCCAGCGTTGGCGTCATCAGCTGAACGCTCTGCCAGAAAGCAGGAAGTGCCCCAAGCCTCCAACCGCTGGGTGCTGGCGGAGAAGCCTTTGCACGCCAAGCGGTCCCACGTGAGAACTTGCGGGAAGGAGGAGTCTGGCTGGACAACCTCTCCCAGCCCCCAGCACCGCCCTCTGGGCCTCAGGAGGGCCATTCTGACCCCCTGTTTGCTGGTGCTGCTCCTCCCGCCCCTCAAGCCTGCACTTGACCTTCGACCTCTGGAACTTCCACCCCAGGTTCCAATTCGAGCCCCAGGCCCCCCGCCGGCCCTTTGCTGCCCGCTTAGGCCCAAACCAGCCTGACCCGTCCGTCTCTCCTGGCCTCCACATAGAGGACAGGAGCATCTACCTCCAGATGTCACCTGCTAATCCAATCCAAGGGGGCAGGGGCCACGCGCCCTGTCCCCAGGGCCCCCGAAGCTCAGAGCACGGACCTGACTGCCGAGGAAATGTTCAGAACGTGCTTGCTGAGAGGGAGGCTGGGCCCCCTGGAGGCTGGGCCCCCTGGAGGCTGGGCCCCCTGGAGGCTGGGCACCCTGGAGGCTGCACTCCAAGCTCCAGCCTTGCGGTCACTCGACCTGACCCTCAGTGAGTCCTTTACATTCCCTAGGCCTCAGTTTCCCCATCTGTGCAATGTCAGGGTTGGACTAGAGGAATCTAGGACATTTTCCAGCTCAAAGATCCATTCATTACTTCATTCAGCCACATTTATTAGCACTTGGTATATACTGGCATTGTTCTAGATGCCAGGGATACAGCAGTGATGACAACAGACAAAAACCCTCACGGAGCTTGCTCCTAATGGGGGAGTCAAGGAAAAATAAAAATAAAAATATATGAGTAAATGATATCATGCCAGTAACATAAGGACTGTGCATAAAACAAAAACAGGGCAAGGGGTCAGAGAGCAATGAGGTAGGTGCTGTCAGGGAAGGCTTCTTGGAGGAGGTGGCACTTGAGCCAAGCCCTGAATAAACAGGGAGAACAAGCAGATGCTGTGGCTGAGTTTGAACAGAAGATGGGAAGCCGTTACTGACCTCAGTGCAGAGCAAAGAGCCCCAGCCTGGGACCCAGGACACCTGCGTTCCCATCCTGACACCGCCGCCCACTCATGGTGTGACCCTGGGCAGGCCACTCCCGCCCCTTGAGCCTTGCTGTTCTCATTTGTGCCTGGGGTGGTGAGCCGCAACTCAAAGTTTCCTTAAAGCACTTCTGAGAGTCCGCGTTTCTGAGTATTTGGGTTCTGACTCAACCCCCGCCTCTCACGTCCATAGAGGCTGCAAGAAGGGCCGGCCCTGGCCCCAAGGCCTGCCGGGAGCAGTGAGGGGCCCAGGGAGCCAACGCCCCGCACTCACCTCTCGGCTCGCAGCTGCTGGGCCAGGGCCATGGCGGGCAGTGTCCAGGGGAGCAGGTGGAGGAGGGTCTTGCCCAGCCAGCCCGGGCTGAGTTCCCCTCTCACTTCCTCCAGCCACCCTGCCCTGCGGCGCGTCTCAGCCTGTGGTCTGGGGAGTCCCCAGGAGCTGCCTCTGGGAAGGCTCCCGCTGCTGTCCCCACTCTGGGAAGGCTCCCGCTGCTGTCCC
>VSMD01049679.1:0-37458 GCA_008750895.1 Mirza zaza | reverse complement strand
TTTTTTTGAGACAGAGTCTCACTTTGTTGCCCAGGCTAGAGTGAGTGCCATGGCATCAGCCTAGCTCATAGCAACCTCAAACTCCTGGGCTCAAGCAATCCTCCTGCCTCAGCCTCCCAAGTAGCTGGGACTATAGGCATGTGCCACCATGCCCGGCTAATTTTTTGTATGTGTGTATATATATATATATTAGTTGGCCAATTAATTTCTTTCTATTTATAGTAGAGATGGGGTCTCGCTCTTGCTCAGGCTGGTTTCGAACTCCTGACCTCGAGCAATCCCCCCGCCTCGGCCTCCCAGAGTGCTAGGATTACAGGCATGAGCCACTGCGCCCGGCCCTGGCTGTTTCTTATTCATCCTTCAAGACTCAACTTAGAGATCATCTTCTGTGGGACATCTTCCTGACCCCTCTGCAAACCTTGCTCTGGCTATAATGTATTGAATTGCAGTTTGTGTCTCTCTCTCCCGCTGGACTCTTAGAGGACAGCCCTGAAAAATCAAAGGTCCTCAAATTTTATTGAAATCAAACATGTCCAACATAAAACTTGCTTTGTCTATGAAGCTGTACTTCTGCCTACTGATACTTGAGCCCAAATTTATTTCCTTCTCTTTATTCTTTTTTTTGAGACAGAGTCTCATTTTGTTGCCCAGGCTAGAGTGAGTGCCATGGCATCAGCCTAGCTCACAGCAACCTCAAACTCCTGGGCTCAAGCAATCCTTCTGCCTCAGCCTCCTGAGTAGCTGGGACTACAGGCATGCGCCACTATGCCCGGCTAATTTTTTCTATATAGTTTTAGTTGGCCAATCAGTTCCTTTCTATTTTTAGTAGAGACGGGGTCTCGCTCTTGCTCAGGCTCATATGGAACTCCTGAGCTCAAAGGATCTGCCCGCCTCGGCCTCCCAGAATGCTAGGATTACAGATGTGAGCCACCGTGCCCGGCTTCCTTCTCTGTGTTCTTAAAGCACTTGAGAATTGTATTGAACCTATGAGTTCTAAGCAACTAAAGGACAGAAACCTTGTCTTTTTCTTTAGAGCAGGGGTCCTCAAACTTTTTAAACAGGGGGCCAGTTCACTGTCCCTCAGACTGTTGGAGGGCCGCGCACATTCCACACATGCGCAAGTTGGCTGCTAAGCAGGATGTCCTCAGCTGCATGTGGCCTGGGGGCCATAGTTTGAGGACGCCTGCTTTAGAGGTTCCCCAAAGCACCCAGTAAGTAGTTTACTCATAGTGTTGCTTAAAAACACTCATTAGTTGCTGGAAGTAAGTAAGGTTTGGAGGCCTCATACAAGGAGAGTGGTTAAAAGTATGAAATGGAAAAATCTATTTTAAAAAACTGTAAATATCTAGTCCTGCATATCACATACGATAGCTACTAACCACATTTGGTTATTGATGGAATGTCGTTAGTGCAATTGAGGAGCTGAATTTTAGGTTTTATTTAATAAAAACCGATACTTGATTTAATTGTTGGAAAATTTTTAAGTGTGTTTGAAACAACTTGGATTTGTGATTCTACTTTTTTTTTTTTTAAGGAAAGCTTTAAAAGTAGATTTTTTTTAATTTCAGCATATTATGGGGGTACAAATGTTAAGGTTATGTATATTGCCCATGCCTCCTCCCTCCCCCCCAACAAGTTAGAGCTTCAAGTGTGACCATCCCCCAGTGATTCTACTTTTTTAGCTATCAACTTCATGAAAGCTAAATACAGATCAGGGGTTTCCATAGAAAAGTTAGTATCTGAATTGAGATGTGCTATAAATATAAAATAAACTCTGGATTTCAATGATTTAGATATAATTTTTAAAATTAAAATATATCATGAAAAATTTTTTATATTGATTTTATATTAAAATGATAATATTTTAGGTATATTGGCTTAAGTAAAATAAATTACTAAAATTAATTTTACCTGATTTTATTACTAGAAAATTAAAAATTACATATGTGGCTTGAGTTATATTTCTGTTGGAGAGAGGTGATCTATTCCAGTGCAAGGCTTTGCTTTTTGATGAATATTATAATGGCTGGATTTCAACCCTCTCGTTGTCTAAGACAGTTTTAAGTAACTAGCAAAATTTATAGATAATTAAATGGAGTTATCTCTTTTGAACTCTTTTCTGTCAATGCAGATCACAGTCTACCTTCTCAGCCCAAGGAGAATAACGTTGGCCAGAAGTATCACCAGGAGGAAGTAATCCACAAGATGGCCATACAGCTGAGACAAATTGGGGACAGCATGGATCATAGGATGATGGTTCAAGAGGTGAGATTTCATTTTCCCCAGTAAGGGCCCGTCAGGTGGGAGGAGAGAGCAAACAAAACAATGGCTGCCAAGTGGCTGGGATGCTCAAGAACTATCAGAACTCATGGATTAATATTGTCTGGATTATCAAACATTAGATCTAAAAGTTGTGAAGCTGAGTCAAAGCCAGCATCTCATCTCACACTTGCCATTCAAACTTGGTCTGTGGACTGGCAGCATCAGCATCACTTGGCAGGTGGTTAGATGTGTAAATCTCAGGCCCCAGCCCACACAGCCAGAATCAGAATGTACCTTTTTACGCTTTTCCCAGGGGATTTGTGTGCATACTAAAGTGTGAGAAAGTGCTCTACACCCTCCGAATAGGATGCATATTAGAGTCACCTGTAGAGTTTTGCAGACTACAGATGCATGGGCCCAACCCTGAGAAATTCTGATTTCATTGGCATAAGGTAGGGCCTGGGCATCTGTCTTTTTAAACGCTCCCCAGGTGAATCTAACACATAGTCAGGGAGGAGAACCTGAGCCTTTAATTGTGGTTATTTCCCTTGAACCAGCCTGAAGGTTATGATGTGAGCCCCATCCCTACCAGTTTCTTAGTTTCTCCTGATTATTATAAGAGATGATAAGGGAAAATAAGAATGACTAATGGTTACTGTTTGAAATCTTGGGAGTGATAAAATGCACAGCTATAGTTTTCCCCCAGAACAGGCTGTAGTTGGCAGCAGAGAATGATCACATGGTGCTGCATGGTAGGAGGGGTGGCTGCCCCTCAGAGCCCTACCTCTTGCCCTTAAATTCACCTGTCTTGTGATGATGTCTTGTTAATCACTACAGTTGCGACCATGCTATTCACCAGCACGCATGACACAGCGTGCATGCCTCTTTATACTCTGGTCCAAATGTGGAAAATACACAGCCTTTCCCTCAAATAAAACATCCCCCGAGACAAAACATGAATATGAGATCCCAACAATAATGCTGTAAAAGCAAGAAGGAAACAAAGAGAAAAACACAGTCCAATGAAATATTTGATAAACCCCTTTCATTCAAACAAGTATTTATTGAGTGCCTGCTATATGCCAGACTCGGTTCTAGGCATTGGTAGCTAGAGCATTGAGCTGGACAGAGGATGAGCCATCAACCAGATGAACCATCAACAGCCTAGTCAGACAGGGATGTGGGCTCAAAGCAGGATGGGGTGACACTGAGTGACGGAGAGTGACTCTGGATGGGTAGTCAGGGAAGGCCTCTCTAGGGATATGATAGTTGAGCAGATTGGAAATGAGCTAGCCATGGGAACACCTGGAGTTCGTTCCAGGCATAGGGAACAGCGAGAGTGCAAAGCCTGGCCCCTACCAATCTACTTTCATTTCTTTCTCTTTTGATTTTTTTAAGAGACCAGGGTCTAGCTCTATCACCCAAGCTAGACTGGAGTGCAGTGGTGCGATCATTGTTCACTGCAACCTTGAACTCCTGGCCTCAAGTGATTCTCCTACCTTGGCCTCCTAAAGTGCTAGGATTACAGTTGTGAGCCACCACACCTGGCCCACACCAGTCTACTTTCTGTCTTTACAGATTTGTCTACTTTGGATGTTTCATGTAAGAGGAATATCACAATATGGAGTGTTGAGTCTTTTGAGTTTAGCTTATTTCACTTAACATATTGTTTTTTCAAGGTTTATCCATGTTGTAGCATGTGTCAGTACTTCATTTCTTTATATGGCTGAATATTTCGTGTATGCATTAATATATACCACATTTTGTTTATCCATTTATCAGTTGGTGGACATTTGGGTTGTTTCCACTTTTTGCCTATTATGAATAATGATGTTATGATCATTTGTGCATAAGTTTTTGTGTAGACGTGTTTTCAATTCTTTTGGGTACATACCTAGGAATGGAATTGCTAGGTCATATGACAACTCTATATTTCACTTTTTTATTTTTTTGAGACAGAGTCTTGCACTGTTGCACTGGTGAGTGCCGTGGCGTCAGCCCAGCTCACAGCAACCTCAAACTCCTGGGCTCAAGGGATCCTCCTGCCTCAGCCTCCTGAGTAGCTGGGACTATAGGCATGCACCACCATGCCTGGCTAATTTTTCTGTATTTAGTAGAGACGGTCTTGCTCTTGCTCAGGTTTGTCTTGAACTCAAGAGTTCCTCCCACCTTGGCCTCCCAGAGTGCTAGTATTACAAGTGTAAGCCACCACACCTCGCCTATATTTCATTTTTTGAGAAATTTTCAGACTGTTTTTTGAAATGGTTGCGCCATTTTACATTGTGGCCCACTAGCAGTGTGTGAGGGTTCCAGTTTCTCCACATCCTTGTTAACATTTGTTACTGTCTTTTTGATTCTAGCCATCTTAGTAGTTGTGAAGTTGTACCTCATTGTGGTTTTGATTTGCATTTCCCTGATGACTAATGTGCATCTTTTCATGTGCTTATTGGTCATTTGTTTATCTCTTTGGAGAAATGTCCATTCATGTCCTTTGCCCATTTTTTATTGCTTTGTCTTTTTTGTTATTGAGTTAGTTGTAGGAGTCCTTTTTATATTTTAGATGTAAGTTCATTATCAGATACAGGATTTGCAAATATTTTCTCACATTCTATAGGTTGTCCTTTCACTTTCTGTATAGTGTTCTTTGAAGTACAAAAGTTTTAAATTTTGTCTTATTCAAGAGTCTAAGGGTAAGAAAAAATTTAAAAAAGAAAAAAAGGAAAATGAAAAAAATTTTGATGAAGTTCAGTTTATCTGTTTTTTCTTTTGTTGCGAGTGCTTTTGGTGCCATATCTAAGAAATGATTGCCTAACTCAAGGTCGTGAAGATGTACACTTATATTTTCTTCTAGAAGCTTTATAGTTTTAGCTGTTAAATTTAGGTCTTTGACCCATTTGGAGTTAATTTTTATATACATTTTTAGTCCATCTTCATTTTTTTGATGTGGGAATCCATTTGTCCCAGCACCATTTGTTGAAAAGACTTCTCTTTCCCTATAATTTGTCTTGGCACCCTTGTTGAAAATCAATTGACTGCAAATGTGAAGGTTTATTTCTGGACTCTCAATCGTATTCCATTGATCTATATCTATCCTTATGCCTGCCCCAGCTTTTCTTGCAGTGTTTTACAAAGCTAGCTTTGACCTAGACTTTTAAAGATGTCTTATCCTGTACTACAAAGTTGCATTTTAGAACACCTTTAAATAAACCACAGCACTTTAAAAAAATAATTTTAAAAATTCCCTCTAAATTTTGCTCTAAATTGCTGAAACCTTTGCTGCTTTTAAAGCAATTGTAACAGAATTTCAAATCTGGCAGGGCACATTTCTTTCATATATAGTCATCATTTGTTTACCTTTTGTACTTTGTTTAATCAAGTGATCATATTGATTCTCTAGATGCCTTCCTGATGTTCATGTATTTATAGAAACTTTTATTCTTGTTCTTGGAACTGCCTAGCAAGGAGCTCATCAAGTTATATTTTTGTCTGCTGAATTGATTGTTCTTGAATTGCCACATTTCTTGCTGTCTTGTTCTTTTTATTTAAGCAGGTACCCTGTGTTTTCAGAAGTGTTCTGTGTTTCTCAAAATAATATCTTCTATTTTTCATTTAGTTATGTGGGGTTTTAGTTCAAGTACTTATTTTGTTGTTGTTGTTTTTAACCTGGGGCATGTAATTTTTCTAAATATAAAACATGTTTTAAAACAGGCTTCTTATTACTCTTAGGATCTTAAATGTGCCTTTGAAATTTTTCTCCATGGGATTCTCTCCTTCTGGGTTCTGGAAACTGCTCCCTTTCTGTCTCTGCAAGCCCTAGGAGTGGTGACATACTGTTGTTACTAGGCGGGGATGCCACGCCATCTCCTATGGTTTCTTCTCTGTGTAGATAGTCTAGATAGTTTTCCTTATTTAACCCACTTCAAATTAGCCTAATTTGGGTGTGCTATCTGTCTCTTCTGGTACTTGGACTGATACAGTAATACATAGGGAATTTCTTAGTTTGTTAGTAAGAGGTGAGGGAAACTAACATTTATTAAACAATTTCTTCCAGGTACTCTTTTACATGTTTTATTTAATGTTGAATTCTCCCAGTAGTCCTATAAATCCACTATTGTAAGTATTTCAGGAGAAGCAGTTGAGTTTCAAAGAGATTACATACCCTATCTCAGATTACTCAGCTTCTAAGTGGCAAAACTGGAATTTAAATATATGACCATCTGACTTTTTCTTGTCTGCCATGCAAAGAGGAAATTCATTCAGTTTTCCTAATCAATATCAACTATAAAAGGGGAAAAAGTAATCCTTTAATGATTACCAGTTGCTGACAGGACAAAGTCTAAATTCCTCAGCCTGCATCATTCATTCATTCATTTATTCAACTAATATTTATTGAGCACCTGCTATATGTCAGGCTCTGTTTAAGTACTGGAGATATGGCAGTGATCAAAAGATACAAAATCCCTGATCTCAAGGAGTATATGAGAAAGACAAACAATAAACAAACAAATAAGATATGTGGTTTATCAGATAGTGATAAATGTTTTAGAGAAAAATACAGCAAGGGAAGAGAGGAAGAATGTTGGGGGTGTTGTAGTTTGCAGTAGAGACATCTAGGGAGGGCCTCACTGAGAAGGTAACTTCTGAGCAAAACCTTAAAAGAGATGGTGAGCAGGGGATATGGGGGCAGACAGGAGCAGAGGATGGGAGGCAGGAGGATAGCAAAGACCCTGATGCAGAGATGTGTCTGGATGTTTAAAGAATAGCAAGGAGGCCAGTGTGGCTGAAGCTGAGTGAGGGAGAAAGTAGTAAAAGATATGGTCAGATGGTGATATGGGTGGTGGCCGGATTATGTGGTACCCTGAGGCCACCAAAAAGACTTCCTCTGAGTGAGGTGGTGCCATTGGAGAGTGTTGAGCACATTTCAACAGTCCTCTGAGGTAGCTGTGTAGAGAACAGACTGCGGGGGGCAGGGGCAGGGAGACCATTTGTGTCTTCTTTTCCCAATGTTCACGTAAACTATGGCATTTATTTACCGTTCCACAAACCTGGTGTGCAGTTTATAATCTCCAGTTTTCCTAATATTCAACCTTACCTCTTGGCCCATCTAAGTCCTATCCATTCTTCTAGCCCCAAAGCAAACTCTCTCGCATCTTTAAGAGGACTAGGAAAGTGTTTGAGGAAGCCAGAGGGACAGGTTCTCAACCCTGAAAAGAGTGCCCCACTTGCTGATAGTCAAGGTGGAAAAACATGTCCAGTGGAAAGCTTCCGAGGTGATGGGAAGGATATTGACATATGGAACAAACCTAGTCCCTTCAGCTCATACAATTGATAAAGCAACCCAAGAAGACTGTCTGCAGGATTGATTGATTAGTATTTTGTGTTAAATTTCTTTTTATTTATATTTCTGATCATCACATTCAACTCCAGTGTTAAGTTTCTAACTTTGGATTATTCAATCGCTTTTTTTTTTGACCTCTCTCTCTTTCTTTTTAAACAGGGCCTTCAGCAGGATGGCAGAGATCCACGGGCTCGTTTTGTCATCTTTTTCTTTAGAAGAGTTCAGGTGTTCCTGCGCTTTTTTTTGAATAACCATTTGCTGTAAAAGGAATGTAAATGTCAAATTCTGTTTTCCTTCTGTCCTCTAAGAAGCATGAATCCCACTGGACAGAGGGGAAGACACCCTTCTCCATCTTCCTCTATTTTCACCCATCACTGTTGGTCTATGCCTGTTTCGTTGGAGAATCATTTGTCTTTTCAGAGCAACGAGCTAGTAGATGTCTGCGATTGCCTCATGGTGAAGCCCAAGGAGTAATTGGGAACCCAGGGGGACTTGCCCCCCAGAAAACACCAGTGCTGTGGATGGTTTCAAGTGCTCCTCATAAAGAAATCTTGAGCATTTCCTTCCATGAATAAAATATTAATAGAACCTCCTCCTCAAAGCAGAAGTCACAGAAATGGGTACTTTCTCCTGGGCTTCTCCCTGGGTACCATGCGATCTAGTGACTTGTTGTCCCCACTCTTGTTACTCATGTCCAGATCTGCAGTGCCAGCTCCTCCTTCTCAGCCACACTTCCCCACCTCCAGCACCCCAATTCCAACTCCTACCCTCTCTGGAAAATGGAAGGAAACCTTCTGTCTCTCAAACTCAAATCCAACATATGGCCCATCTGCATTTCCAGTTCCATGCCTAGAGGCCCCACTAGCACCACCACCACTGTTGGGTGTTTCCAAATACTTCTCAGGCTCTGATTCTACATTTAAGTTCTTTTCTCATTTTTTTTTATCCTCTTACTACTCTGTGACCCCCTTCAATCTTCTTCAACCACTTGGATTTTTTTTTATTGTTATTCTACCATGCTGGCAGGCGTCTTTCACTGCTCTGCTGTCCTCCTTTAGGCTTGCCTGCTTAATATAGGGAGTGCATAGTTCTTGGCCAATAGTCCTGCCTTCTAGAGGAGTGCAGGGCCTGAACGAGTTAGGAATTCATCACCAGGCAAAAACTTGTAACTATTTCTTATTGCAGGATGGTTTTGCTATTATTTGGTTGGTGGGACCTTTGTCAGTTTTTATTTTGCTCATTCTCTTCTACCCTTTCTTATGTAGTTCTTTCACCTTCATTCTTCTCCTTTTACCTTTTTGTCTACCTCAAATTTCCTCGCTCCCTCCTTTTGAAAGAATTATAAGTATTGAGAAAGTTTGTTGTTGTAAATTAAAAGTTCATTGTATGCATCTTCATAGGAAAAATGTTATTTAAAAAAAATTTCAAAAATGAAATAAATATTGTTATGTTATTAAGCATGAAACACCTGTGCAGATTTCTTTTGTGAAGGAGGGATTCCACTTATTAGTTCATATTAGTTTATAAACCGTTCATATTAGTTTATAAACTGTGGTTGTACCTAGCATTGCCTTTGTCTTTCTGATAGAAAATGACTCCCATCTTTTAAGTCTTTCTCAGGTAATGCCCATTTGTTTCCATCATCACTAAGGTTATGGCTGGCTGACATGGAACAGACCCTAACGCTTCCGTTTTATTTAGTTTTTATTCTTTTGAATAGGTATTTATTTATATGGTTCAAAAATCAAAACAGGCTGGGCATGGTGGCTCACACCTGTAATCCTAACACTCTGGGAGGCCAAGGTGGGAGGATGGCTTGAGGTCAGGAGTTCAAGACCAGCCTGAGCAACCTAGCAAGACCCCATCTACCAAAAATAGAAAAATTAGCCAGGCAAGTTAGCGCATGCCTGTAGTCCCAGCTACTTGGGAGGCTGAGGCAGAAGGATCACTGGAGCCCAGGAGAGGTTGCAGAGAGCTATGATGATGCCACTGCACTCTAGCTGGGGTGACAGAGTGAGACTCCAAAAAAAAAAAAAAAAAAAAATATATATATATATATAAAAAGGTTTATAGTGAAAACCCTGTCTCTTATTTTCTACTCTGAATTCTAGTTATGTTTATAGTTATGTATCCTTCCAGAATTTATTTGTATAAATAAACACACATATATATATCATGTAATACACACTATTCTCTACCTTGACTATTTTTGCTTAGCATGGTGATCAGGCACTATTCTAGGTGCTTTCCAAATTTTAACTCACTTTTTTTTTTTTTGGAGACAGTCTCACTTCGTTGCCCTGGCTAGAGTGCCGTGGCATCAGCCTAGCTCACAGCAACCTCAAACTCCTGGGCTCAAGCAATCCTTCTGCCTCAGCCTCCCAAGTAGCTGGGACTACAGGCATGCACCACCATGCCCAGTTAATTTTTTCTATATATATTAGCTGTCCAATTAACTTCTTTCTATTTTTGGTAGAGATGGGGTCTCACTCTTGCTCAGGCTGGTCTGGAACTCCTGAGCTCAAACGATCCTCCTGCCTCGGCCTCCCAGAGTGCTAGGATTACAGGCATGAGCCACCGCTCCTGGCCTGAATCCATATTCTTAACTGCTATGCTGTACTGCTTCTAGGAGAGCTTGCTATGGTCCACAGAGAGTGTCATCAGATTCTGCACAGTATTCTGTTAAAATGGATATACCATAATTTATTTCATTCGCCCCGTTTTATGAACACTTGAGTTATTTCTAATCATTTGCTGTTATAAACCATGATGAAATAAATAACCAAGTATATTTGGGATAATTGTTGAATAAATACCTGGTAGTAGGATTGCTAGGTCAAGGCTAAATGCATTTGTATTAATAATGTGGCTAGATCCTGCCATAATACCTTCCATGAGATGGCACCACTTTGAACTTCCAGTGGAGTGCCTGTTCCCTTCAGCCTTTCCAGCAGATTATGTTAAACTTCTAATTTCTTGCCAAATTTATGAGTAAAAAATGATATCTCAGAAAAACTTTAATTTGCAGATTTTAAATAGTGAATTAGTCTGAGCATCTGTTTCTATGTTCAGGGGCTGTTTGGCATTTTGTTTTAAATGGACTCTTTATTCATATCTTTTGTTCATTTTTCTATTGAGTTGCTGGCCTCGTTCTTGTTCTTACTGGTTCCTTACTGCTGGCCTTGAGCTTATGATATGCTAGTACTAAACCTTCTTTATAACAGCATCTACACCCTCAGATTTTCAGCAGAACAGTTTTAAGGCTTTTTCCTTCCTTGTCTTTGGCGTGGGTTGGTTTGCTTTTGTGTTTACAATTTCTCTCGATTTCCCCTCAAGGCATAGGGAGCTGAGGGAAGTGGACTTAGTGGTGGGGGAGCGGGCACCACCGTGGAGCAGCCAGAGGCCTAGGAGAGGTGTCAGTAGGGACCTCTGAGTACTCGGACCTCAGCCAGGAGGAGCACCACAGCCTCTCCGATGGTGGCGTTACCCACTGGGGCTGTGGGCATTCCCTAAGGGGAGAGGCACCTAGTCCGCGAAGACCCCCTAGGCGGCCCCCTCCTATCCATCCGCAGAGACGCACAGGGGCGACCTGAAGCTGGCCTGTTGTGGTCCTGAGCCCAGGACCAGCGGTTCCCTGTGCTTCTCGGATCCCGCAGAATGCCACCTCTGTCCCCCTGGAGCCAAGATCAGGCTGCCCTAGGGGCTATCCACTTGCGGGAGGTTGCCAGCAGGCCCCACGCCCCCCCCCCCCCCCCCCCCCCCCCCCGGCGGGCGAGTGGGCGGAGCTCGGCGGCTTCGCTCCCGCAGGGGTAGCCCCTACCCTCCCTTTAAGCCTGCTGGGGCAGGAGTGAAAGCCGGATCCTGCTCTTTCGTTTTCGTTTCCGGGAAGGCTCGCCTGGGGACCCTAGCGCACATGCTCTGGCGCTTCTCAAAGAGATTTCCTCCCTCGCAACCTGCCAGTTCTCTGGGCCAAGTTAGGGGTTTGCGGGAGGAGGTCTCAGGGAGGAGGTCTCAGGGAGTGCAAGCCTAGGGCCCCAGCAGCTACAGTCAGGGGAACGCTCACGACAGAAAGCCGGGTGGCTCCCTCACCTCCACCTGTAATGCAGGTAAGAGCCTGGAGGCTGAACATGCAGCTTGCACGCGGAACCGCCTGCACCCCATCCTTTCTCCACGACCTTAATTTCCAAATCCATTTTATCAGACTTTTTCTGGCTGGAATCTCACTTTCCATCACAATTCTAAACCTCACCGTCCATCCCTCACCAATCTCCCCCTCTACCTCCAGACACTGGTCACCAGCCTCACCCACCCCATGTTACATACGATTTGGAAGGCATCATGGTTGTCACCTCTATACCAACCAGATGTGAGGTCCATGGAGGTTCCTGCACAAGTCAGGTCCTCACATCTGGCAAACGCACTCATGCTGTGACCCCTCCTCCCCCTAAGCAGTCCCTCCCCACTTGTGGTTTTCCCTAGGATCTTCAGAACTACCCCCTGGAGCTGGAATCCAGTCCCACCCACAAGGCCTTTCTATATTCCCCTCTCTCCAAGGTCCGTGCCCATGTATCAGATCCCTTCCTGGCAGAAGTCTGACCCTCAGCAGCTCCCTGGCTGGTATTTCCCATGCAGTTACAGCCCTGGAATTCCCCGTTCCTCTTACTTAGAGGAGGACAGAGAAGTAGACAAGGAGCCTCCTGCAAGTCCTAGGCAAGTCCTTGGCCTGGAGCCCCTTCTCCAGCAAGGAAAATCCCCCTTCCCCCACCAGGTGGCTACCTCCAAGGCTTGGTTACCTGGGGAACAGCACCAATTGGGGCAGGAGGGAGGGACCAGCCAGAAATGAAGTGAGAACTACCCCAAAAGGTGTTGAATCCCTTTTTGGCAGCCAAGCCTTCTGGAGTTTGCTTTGCTGGCTCCAGCTCCAAAGATCTTTCACTGTAGATTTCCATCCTCAGTCCCAGAGAGATGAATGTAAGCTCTTGAAGATACTAGAATGAAAAAATGACTCTTGCTGGAATGGGTTTTACTTTTCCTTTCCACAGTATGACAGCCTGTGGCTGGGCATGAGACCCAAGGAGCCTCCTGTTTCTACAAAATCCTGTCACTTTTTGAATTCTCTAACTCTGATGGACGAACCAGATCACTTCTGGGATCTATGCTGCTTGTAAAATTGTAAAGAGACAGACTTCCCTTACCAAGACCTTGGGGTTCAGAAATTTATATTTTTCTCTTTTGAAAATAGTATTTATTTGTTTGTTTCTGATTTAAGGCCTTTTTATCCTGGGTTCTCTTCTCAAGGTTTCAGTGAGTAGTCCTAGGCCTTCAGATTTCAATCTTTCAAGTCATGTCTTGGCAGGGGATCACTCTGGTAGAGTTAGGCACATACATGGAAAGCTTGAATCAAAAGGATAAAATTTATCAAGTATCCACTCTGTATAAAATGATGGTACCATGTTGAAGACATCCATGGTTCCTACCTTTAAGGTTGATGCAGTCTTTTGACAGAGATGAACACTCCTTCCCTTCCAAAAAAATCCTTAATACATTTAAAGATGGCTGAGTTTTCACCAAGTTGCTCTCCCTTAACTGCCCTGGTTTTTACTCCTAGGAGGGAGCATTGGCTGGTTCTGCTGTAAGCCGCATGGCAGCTGTGCCACCCCGAGGCACCCAGGTCCAGGCCAGATGTGAAGGTCAAATGCACCTGCTGGGTGAGGGGTGGATCTGCAAGCTGCCAGGAAGACTCCGTGAGTAGATGGGATGAGAAAAGCTGATTTTTAAAAATTAATTTTTAATTGAAAATTATACATTATAATTGTACATATTTATGGGGTACAAAGTAATATTATGATATATGTATATAACGTGGAATGATTGCATCAAGCTAATTAACATAACCAATACCTTAAATACATATCATTTATTCTTTCTAACTGCAACTCTGTACTCTTTGACCAACATCTCCCAGTCTCTGTGCCTCCCAGTCTCTGATTATCACTATTCTACTCTCTGCTTCTATAAGTTCTGTTGTATTAGATTCCACTCATAAGTGAGAGCATGTGGTATTGTCCTTTGGTACCTGGCTTATTTCACTTAGCATAATGTCCTCCAGATTCATCCATGTTGTCATAAATAGAAAAGCCAATTTTGTAAACATACACGTGATGTACAGACTCTTTTTATCTAAGGAATTATCTTCTCTCTGTTTGCTATATCTTTGCTAGGTTTTCTTTAACTTTCCTTGGTGAGGAAGTCAGAGAAGGTGCACAGCTGACATGGCCAAGTGTGAGGGGCAGACAGTTTCCTCATTGGTAAGATGAGGGTTGGGATCAAATGAGCCATTGGGTCCCTTCCAGCCTAAAGACAAAGAGTTGGGGACATTGGCAGTGAGGGAACCAGATGAGACTAAACGGTTTACGTTTATGTATGTAGTTATATGTATGTATAACCCTCTTTTAAATAATTATGTTTAATTTTTGTGGTTACAAAATTAGCATGTGCTTATTGTCAGCAATTAGGAAATGACAAAGAAGCATAATAAAAATACATAGAATCACCAAGTCTACCCAGAGATAACCATGGAATATACTGGCCATCTCCTCATTTCCTTTTCCTAAGTAGGGCTCTTACCTGAGGAAACTTACAAGCATGGAGCAGACTGTAGATTGATGTATTTATGCCTGTATTTCAAATGGCAAAGCTGAGAGGCAGAAAAGCTAAGTGACATACTCAAGATCACACAGGCTCTTGATGGATGCTACAGCCAGACCTTGGTCCTGCTGGTAACTTCTAAGAGATTTATTAATAAAAATGCACTTCCCAAGCCATGAAATCAGCAGATGGGCAGCTGGCTGGCTGGGGTCTCTAATCTGGGTGGGAGTCTTGGGGCAGCTGTGGGCAGACACATCTGAGCTGGATTGTGAAGCCTCTGGGACACTTCCTTCCCAGCTGGCCCAGTGGCTAGAACCCTGCTTTACCGATTTTGCGCCCTTCTGATTTCTTGGCCACAACCTGCTTATTGAGCCGCTGACAGGACTGAGCCGAGGGTTGAGCAGGAGGTACTCACAGGCCTACATGCCTCTGCTGTCCACAGCCTGACATCCTTTTAATGGGAGCACTCGCGTCTTTCCACAGTTAGAGGGAACTTGGGACTGACACTTTGGACTCGCCCAGAAGCAGGCTCTGGAGGGAGAGGAATGTAGAGGAGGCCCTAGTGCCACAGGGCAGTGACTGAGGGAAGTGACAACTCTACTTGGGGAGAGGGCCGGGGAGCTTTACAAGGAATGTCCATTGCTTCAATCTGTCCTACTCACAAAGTCCTAGAATGTCCAGCTGGTAGAGACCCTTGCTTGTTGTTGCGTCAACTAACTCTGTTGTATTCCAAATAAGGAAATCGAGGCCCAGGAGACTGTTTTGCCCCAAGGTCATGGAACCTTCAGTTTGCTCCCTTCCACAGGCTAGCTCAAGGTTACTGGGTGAGAGGGTACAGGAGAAGTGAGGATTTAAAAGTTTAGACATCACCTTGGAAAATACAAATCTGCAAACCTTTTAATTTTTTGAAGAGTGCATTTTCTTTTGTTTATGTGTTCACCGGGGACATAGGGGGGAGGGTTGAGATTGAAGGTAAGCCTAGAAGGTGAGGTCAGCGTCAGATCTGGGACAGGGAGTAGGTAAGAATTGGTAAGACTGTCGAAGTTTAAGATCAGGTACCCTCCATGATTGCATGGTCAGATACTTCGAGAAAAGACTTCTGGAGTTCTTGTTTTCTTTGAACCTTGGTTATAAAACAGAAAATAAAAGAAAAACTTAATCTGATTTTGAGATACACACCTATCTATTAACTAAAGACATAAGGATATAAATTTTAACACAACTTCTAAGAAACACTTCCTAAGCATAAAGTTCAAACACACAATCTATAACTTTCCTCCAAGCACTGGGAAGTCATATTTCCCCAAGGCCAAACTTCTCAAGCTCAGAAGCTCACTAAATACTTGTTGAATGAGTGAATGGACCACTAGAGGTCTTCACCAAGGACATGAGGACCTGGTCCAACCAAGGCAGGACCTGTGTGGTGGGCCCCTCTGAGATGGTCACCAGGTCTTCCTGCACACTTCTAGTGACAGGAGTCCCTCCCTCTTAGGGCAGCCTGTTTCCTGGCTGTACAACTCTGGTACAGGTCACCATGGCCTATTTTCTCCTAGGTTAGAACTCCGAGGTACTAGTCCTATTGCCTCGGGTTACCTTTCCCCAGAAGCAGACCCTGAAATACTGCTGAGGGGTGGGGAAGGAAGACAGAGAGGAAAAGGAAATTCAAAAAGTGTTCTCTTGGGCCAGTCAGCACTGTAAGCGACTGGAGCTCAAGCCCTGTGGGGCTTTTTGGGGACAGTGTAGAGCACAGCTGAGTCACCCCAAGCCAGGGGTAAGGAGGCCGCGCTTCATCCACTTACTTCCCATCTGTGATGTGAGGAGGCTGTTTCTGGGGGTGTTGACTCTCCAGTGTTTCTAAGTTACCCCCTATGCTGGCTGAGGGGTCCTGCAGCCAGAAAAAAGCCCCAAGGCAGAGTCAGGTGTGGGCATTAGGTCCCTTCAGAGTGTAGCAGTGAGAGCCAGGGGCTGGGGGTGGGACCCCAAGAGCAGCTTCTGTATCTTCGCTTAGATCCTATGACTCATGTTTATTGGAACTTCTGGAAGTATTCAGAAAACACGGTGCCCTTAGTAAATATCTAACAGTCTTAAAAGACAAAGTACACTAAATGACTCATTTTCCTCTCAACAACATCTCAAATAAGCAAACTGCTGATGCCAAATGAGGTTTGGCTTTTTAGTTGGCTGGGGCAGTACCAACCTCCTGTTCTCACAGTCCTGGAAACTGGATCTCCATCTCTGGGCGTCTCTCTGGCATTTGTTCCCAGTCGCCTACCCCATTCCCTCCTTCTCCTCCAGCCTCCATTCCAATAGTGAGGACCGATCGGCCCCAGCAGGAAGTGAACAAACAAAACAGATTCTGCCTAGCTCTGTGGGTTGCTGCTACATGGAGCACACGAGCTGTTTGCCTGTAGAGCTCACTTCTCTGTGTTTATCTGCCTGACAGAGATGTGCTGTAGAGCAGTGGAAAGACCACCATGAGGACAATTGTGTTGTGGCCAGTGACAGGAGATGGGCTGGGGTGGAGCAGTGAGATCCATGAGATTCACAAACACACTTCCCAGAAGAAAGTGGGGACAGAATGAGGATCTTACTCCCCAACCCTGGTCTGTGGCCAGGAGGGTCTGCCCAAGGCTGGGGTGGGTCAGGAGCTATGAAGAGACATAGCAGCAGGGCAGGGACAGCTGTCTAGGGGGGCCCTAGGACTGTGTGGTCCTGCTGAGGTCACAGGGGAGTGCTTCTGGAAGGTGATGAACCCTCAAGGAGCCACTTGGGGGAATTTTGAGAGGAGGCAGTTTAGAGATGGTCACCACCACCACTTCATTCGATGACAGAGAAATTGAGACTGAGTGTGGGCCAGAGAGTCATCTGTGACACTAATGGCCGGACTAATGGCCTCAAACCCAAGACTCTCGGTTCTTGGTCCTGAGTCTCTTCATTGTTCCCTGGAGCTGATTTCCTTGAGAAGACATTGTGAACTTTCCACTTTGGATGCTGAGGAATTGAGACATCTTTGTGCTTTGAAGTTAGTGCCTTTCAAAGCTCCTTGTTGTGGATAAGCCATGAGAAGAGACATACAGCACCCCCTCCTGCATTCAGAGTCATAGGGAGAGGGGTGACACCTCTCTACAATGCCTGGAGTGTAACGCAAGAGAAAAGGGCCTCTGGGGAGCTCAAACAGATTTTAGAGGCCATGTCAAGTTCACATCCTTCACTTGTAAGAGAATTCCCGGGCACGTAACTGGAGCAGCTCTGATAATTGTGGCTTCCTGGTATCCTAGACCAGGGCTTCTCAGATTTTAATGTGCACATGAATTTCCCGGAGAACCTTGTTGAAATCAGATGCTGACTCAGTAGGTCTGGAGCGGCCCGAGAGTCTGAATTTCTGGTAAACTCCTGGGTGATGCTGCTGCTGCTGGCTTGAGGACTACACTTTGTTTATTTTCAAAATGTTGGTCAAGAATCACCAGGGAAGTGAAATCAACTTAGTGGATCAAGATAAATATTTTAAAAAAATGAAATAGAACATATCAGAGTCCATGATAAATAGTAAAGGTAGCTGTGATTTTGTGAACACTTAGCTATTTATTTACATGTGAGTGGGGCAGGATATACAATGTGCTTGTTTACCTTGGGCGGAGGTCCAAGGTAGTTTGAGAATTGCTGCCCTAGATCACGGCACATTAGAAGCAGGAAATGAAATGGATGCAGGTGTATAAGAGAGGGGTGGGGTGGAGTGGGGAGGACGGGGATTCAAAATGAATGTTCTGGAAGTTGTGAGTATTGACAGTGATGTCATTACCTGACAATGAAAAGGAATATGGCAAACAGCAAACAGATGGGAAATTCCAAAAACTATTAATTTGGGGATGGAGACCTTCCCTCTTCCCTAAACACAGAGCTGGGGGCTAGACCATGTGCATTTTTGTGCAAATTGAAAAGACTCCTCTTTTGGAAAGAAGCCAAGCAATGCCCTGGCTGGGTTTTGCCTCCGCTCTCTCATTCCTCTCCTCAGACGGTGGCTTTGTGCAGGACATGACACAGCTGTATGCACTGGCCCTGCCCCCACGGTCTGGGGATGCCCATAGAGCTCAGTGTGCTCACCAAGAAAGGACTGTAAGCTGAGACAACGGAGCCAAGCACCGGGGTGACAGATTGGAGGGGTCTCTGAAGACATGGTGACACGTAATAAACTGAGAGCAGTGATGAGTGATAGGCATCATGGCAGAGTAACAGGCTAGTGCCTCTGCTTTCAGGCTGGGCTCCACCAATGAAGATGCTGATAACCATATTACAGGCCATTTGCTGAGCTTGCACTCTTGACCGGGCATTGCGCATGTTGCGTTTATTGTCTGATTAAATAAAGTCTATAGGCCTCAGAAGTAGCTTCTTTTGTTATCCCTGCCTTACAGATGTGAAAACTGGGCCTTAGAGTGAGGTGAATGATCTTGTCCAAAGTCAGCCACCAGTAAAATGGTGGAGTTGAATCTTGAACCTGCATCCCTCGGACCTCACAGCTGTTGTTTATTCTGAGCAACAGCTTTCAGCACATCAGGTGATGGTAGCTCCCATTTTTAGGGTACTGGCCAAGCACTTTAACTGTTTCCTGCATTCTTCCTGCATTCTTCCTGCAAGGGGACCCTACAAGGTAGACAGAAGCCGACTGTTTGTTCTGATTCGGTTGCTAAAGGCTAGTCCAGCTCTGTTGCTCCTGGAGGTCACTAGACCTAGTAAACTGCAGGGGTGTGGTGGGGAGTGGAGGGAAATAGCTTCATCAGGTGGGGAGGGGCAGCTTGAGAGGTCTTGAAACCAGGACAGAGAAGTTTCGACTTGATGGGCTTGCTAGTTAGGAGCAATTTAATTTCTTGAGCAAGAGAGTGAAAGAGGTGCTGTGGGGAGAGAGGTCTGGTTGGGGTGCGATGGGGGGCTGAAAAGGGGGCTGACTGGGAGGCCCCACACTGATTTGCTCAGCTCACTTATTCAGGCAATTTATATTTATTGAGCATCTGGTCTGTGCCAGGCAGTGCTCTAGGTGCTGGAGAGACAACAGTGACCGAGACAGGCAAAGTCTGCACCTCCTGGAGCAGACATTTCAGTGGGGAAGTGGTGACTATGTAAAGGAGCACCACGGGGGGCTGGAGGGCCCGCAGCCAGCCCTGCTGGGGCAATGGGGGAGGCACCGAGCTCTCCAACTGTGTCCCTGCTCCTCTGGCTGCCCCAGCTGGGGGCTCTGTCTAGATCTGTCTCAGGAGCTGGAAATCCCCGGTGAGCAGGCCACCAAGCAGGGAGAGTAAGATGGTATGTGGCTGGAGTCTTGAGAGACAAAGATGGCTAATGGGAAGGAACTGCAAATGCTGAGAGAGGGAGAGGCCATGGGCTGGTTTGCAGGTGAAACCCCGGCGTTTAACTTGGTTAGATTGTTAGGGGGGGTCCCAGTTAGGCTCATCCTGGCAACTAGGTCAGGGAGACTTCTTGAGAGTAGTTGATGCCATAGGTGGTACTTGCCGGCATGTGTTGAGCTCTTAGCTGTGCCGGCCCTGTGCCATGCATTGCCTCACCTGACATCCAGAGCTCCAGTTATCTCCAAAAGCATGTACCGCATGCCAGGCACTTCTCTTTAAACTGGTTATCCCTAGCATCCTTGTGACAACTCTGTGTGGCTGGTACAGTCTTGTCATCATCCCCATTTTACAGATGAGGAAACTTAAGCATAGTCTTATGTCACAGTTTACAGCTGGTCTGGCATCGTCATCTGTGCTTTTGATGCTGTCATAGTTTTTAGTTAGTTTGTTTATTTATTTATTTATTGAGACAGGGTCTCACTCTGTTGCCCAGGCTAGAGTGAGTGCCGTGGCATCAACCTAGCTCACAGCAACCTCAAACTCCTGGGCTCAAGCCATCCTCCTGCCTCAGCCTCCTGAGTAGCTGGGACTACAGGTATGCGCCACCATGCCTGGCTAATTTTTTCTATATGTTTTTAGTTGGCCAATTAATTTCTTTCATTTTTAGTAGAGACTAAACCTTGGACTCCTTAGCCCCCATAACTGTGATAAATAAATTCCTTTTCTTTATAAATTATCCAGTTTTGGGTATACTGTTATAAGCAACAGAAAATGGACTAAGACATTTGCTTAGCAAAGGGCTGAGCTGGAACGTGGACCTTGAGCTTGGGGATTTGGTCCATCACTAGGTGGCTGATCTGTGAGTGGCAATTCTGTAGGTATGAGGCCTCCTCCCCCCTAGCAGAGGCCTTTTAACCACTGCTAGATTTGATTGAGACCCAAGTGGCTGACCTACTGCTTGGGACCTGGTCATTTCCTGGGGCCTTAAGTCCATTGGAAAGCCCTATGACCTTAGTATTCTTTGAAAACATGGTGAACAAAAAGGTCCCTCTTCCTTATCATTGGACTGGAAGTGCTGGGGGCAACAGGATGAAAAGTGAAGCAGAAGTAAGTGCGAGGTAATGAAAGAAAGTGGTGACAGGCCTTAAGTTTCTAGGTGCTACTGCAGGCTATGTGTGATGGTTCCTTGGAGACGTCTTGGTAAGTCCCCTGCCCATCTCTCTGAACCTGGGGAGCAGGACTGTATCTTCGGTTGATGATATCTGCAAAGTTCAGAGTTTTCCCCTCTCATTGTAATTTTATGTTTTCAGGAAGGTGGAACAGCCAGATGGGTATGTAATCCACCCCCATCCTCTAGCCAAACCCAGGAAAACGTACCCCTCTGACTCAGGAATTATAATTTCGAATTTTTAGGCTGATAGCATCAAGTACAGTGGACCAGGGAACTGTGCAAAAAACTGTGAATTCAGATAACACATGATTGGCAGTTGCCCCCAGCCTCAGAAGCCCTGGCTGGCCATGGAGGCCTGACAGTGACCATCCTGCGATCTCTGCATTTTACACTTTTCAGCTTTTTGTGTCTCGTTTATGTATCACCAGACTGATCTCCCCATGGAAACTCTAAATTCCTGTTTTCAATAGCAAGGCATCTTTTTCCCAGAACTCCTGCTATTAAAATGATAGCTCATTCTTCTCTGATTATGTCTTTCCCTGACCACAGCGGTGACACGTTCTGTCACTTGTTTATTGATGAATTTGCTGTGCTGCAGGGGTTCTCACCTGGCAGCAATTTTGCCCCCTGACCCCTGGGGACATTTGGCCATGTCTGGAGACCTTTTTGGTTGTTAGAACTGGGCTGGCATGGAGTGGGTAGAGACCAGGGGTGCTGCTAAACATGCCGTGATGCACAGGACAGCCCCCACAGCAAAGAACGATCAGGTCTAGAGTGTCACTAGTGCCAAAGTTGAGAAATCCTGCTCCACTCTGCATTATTGGTAAGATTTTTTTGCCTTAAAAAAATCAATTTAAGATGCTCTCGATTTATGATTAGGCATTAGCCTTTTATCTCTCATCTGCATTGCAACTATTTCCCCGAAACCTATCCTCTTTTAGTTTTGTTTATGATATCTTTTGCCACACGCACAAAAAATTAGTGTAGTCAAATGCATCTTTCATTTTGATTATAGCCTCTGAGTTTCCTGTCGTGTTTGAAGTGTTTCCTACCCTTGTTAATGCATATCATTTTCTATTTCTACTGCTATTAAGACTTACATTGTTCTATTCTCTAATAGAACATTTACTGGAACCCATAATGGAGGGGGAGTTGGCATTTAATCTACCTGAAAGTGATTTTTGTGAATGGTGGGAGGTGAAGGTCAAAATATATTTTTTTCCAGGTGGAGAGCCACTTGTGTTTTTATCATATCTTGGCACTGCATTAAAATCCCACCTCTGTCCTGCATTAGCTGTGCGCATACACACTCAGTTGCTCACTCACTTATTCCTGGGCTCTGTCTTCTTTTCCAGGCACTGCCTCCCTCCCTCCGACCTGTTTTCCAGTCAGGCCTGAGCTTAAGACCAGTAGATCTTACTTACATGGCACAAAGGCCACTTCTCACCTGTGTTCTTTTTTTCCCCTCTAAATAATTTTTTGGGGCAATTTCAGACATTTATTCTTCCCTCTTATTCATTCTTAGGTGCCCACATAGAAGTAAGGGAAACCTCTCCTAACTCCCAGACTGGGCTCCGGGTTTCCCTTTGTGCTCTGACTAGGACTCTTGTTAGACACTGGTCGTGGGGTCCCTCCCTCCTGCCACACTCGCTCCATGCCATGTCCTGGCACTGACATGGTGCCTGGCACGTGGCTGATGCTCACTAGGTATTGGCTGAGTGAGTGAACAAGTGAATGATGGAGATCTTTCTTTAAAAAACATTAATTTTATTTCTTGTGTTGTTTTGAGTGTAGGGCAGCCAGAGGTTGTTTTAGTCTTTGTCATTGCTGAGGTGTGGCCTTGGCTAGTTGCTTCTCTCCTCTGCCTCAGCTTTCTTACTTGGAAAACTGAACCTGGTGAGCTCTGAGTCTTTATACCAATGCAGTCATAAAATTTAATTTTAAATATTTTTTTTAATTCAAGAAGGTGCCCACAAAGGCAAATGTGCCAAGCGTTCGTGAAAGTCATAATGTGGCCCCGTTAAACACAACCCAAATTGGTGACGTAAATAACTGGCATTAGGAGCATAGTAGGCCCAGGCAGAGTGGAGCCGTGGGGAGAATAAAATAGCCACTTGTCCAGAGATTGCCAGAAATAAGGACGCACAGGCTAAAGATGGGTGTGGGAGACTGCCTGTCGTCTGGGATGTTCCAGAGGACACCCAGCTCTGAGTTGGCACCATGGAGCAGAAAAGAACAACAGCCAGAGAGACCTGGGTTCCAGGCCTGGCTGTACCTCCTGCTACCTGCGTGACTGTGGGCTAATCACTTAGCCTCTGGGAGCCTCACTCTTCATCTGGGAAACAGTAACAGTGACATCCCAGTCATAGGACAGTCATCCAACACGTGTGTATTAAACACTTGCTATAGTCCAGGCACTCTTCTGGGTGCTGAGTATACACGACAGTGCACCCCAGCACACCCAGTCCAGTGCCTGGCACATAGTAGCTCCTAATTAAACATTTGTTGATTGAATGATTGGAAAACAGGTCAGAGGGAGGGAGTACCAACAATAAGTAAGTGAATACATGTTATGTGTGTGTGTATATATACATATAATGATAAACATGAACATATATCAAATGTGAACTGTAATTACAAAGACAGTAAGGTACCAGGACTGAAAACGACAGGACACAGTGACAGAGAAGATGCTGGGGCCTGGGGAGCAGGACAGGAGCATCTGCTCAGACGGAGTTTTCAGGGCAAGCAGGGCCCAACGCAGGACTGATGACAGATGGACGGGCAGAGGTCCGGCACTACCCCCCGCCCATGTCCTTGCGGGTTGCAGGCATCCAGCCGGCGCTCTGGAGCAGGGAGGACGTGCTGCACTGGCTGCGCTGGGCGGAGCAGGAGTACTCTCTGCAGCGCACCCGGGAGCACCGGTTCCAGATGAACGGCCGCGCCCTCTGCATCCTCACCAAGGACGACTTCCGGCACCGCGCCCCGGGGTCAGGTCAGGGAAGCTCACTGGCCCTCCCCAAAACGTTCTGATGGGAGCCCTGGGGGGCCACAGGGACCATGAGAGGGAGATGGACGGGGTCTTCCTTAGGGCATCGTGCTCACACCCCTGCACTGCAGATGCCCCTCTGTTCTTAAATGTCTGCCTGGTGGTTCCAGCCAGAGCCGGCCTTGACGAAGTGGCCAGTTCTGCTGCCTGTTGCAGAGCTGTAGGGGCCTGTCCTCTCTCTCCCTCTCCCCCTACCTTGCCTGCTCCTTCGTCTCCTCTTCCATTCCCACCCTCCCACCTCCCACCCCTCCACATCTATCAATGTTAAAACAACAGCCACCACCACCACCAGGGAAAGATCCAAAATTCATGCACACTGAGGTATGAATGACTGATAACAGCAAAAGCCTTAACCCCCGACATGAGTTTTTAACCAGAAACTAGATCTGGTCTCAGGTCAAGGGAACGAATGTCCCGTGATGGTGTTTCCGCCGCACAGAGTTTGGGTGGGAAGAGCGGGTGGGTGGGGGCAGCACAGCCCTTCGGAGTCTCTGGAGTCACTTCCCATGCTCGGCACCTGTTTTCAGGAAGCGCTTCATGTTTGTGCTGGTTTGGTATCTTTTTCTTAAAAATACACTTTTGTCTTCTGTGTGGCCCATCTTCTGGCCAAGCAAGCCCATGGCGTTTGTGGCAAAGAGATTTCCTTAAATATTCTGGTTCATTCCTTTTCTCCTGCCAAGCCCAGCCAGTCCATGTCACATCCCAAGTCCTGGCACCCACTTTCCCCTATGAGCCTCCCCCAGTGGCTGTTGGGACTTTAGTCCCTTTAGTCCTTGGATTTAAGAGCTCCGGGGCATGGTGGGGGCGGGCAGGGACACACAGGCAAGGCTTCAGGCTTCCCGCACAGCCGTGACACCTGCACAGAGGTGACGCTGGGGAGCAGTGAGCTTGGGTCTGGTCCCCATCATGCCCGTGTCTGTCTTTCCTGCTCCCCACAGGCACCTCTGGTCCTCGAGTGCCCACCACCTACACCTTACCCCGGCTGGCTGCCCGGGATCCCCAGGATGGCTCTCTGCCCAGGGATCCCCCCTCTGTCCTGCCCTACCATCAGCACCTCAGCCCAAAGGTGCGACCATGGACAGGGCCTGATCCTGCCTTGTAGGAAGAGGCTAGGACTGTTTTGCTTCTTAGAAAGTAGGGGCAGCCTTTTCATAAAGCTTGGGAATCTCACGAGTCTTAAAAATACTGTCACTGCCCCCAGGGACATGAGGCACAGCTGTACAGTTTGTGCACTGACTGCACACAGGCCCTCAACCGGGGATGTGTGGGCTGCCTCTGCAAGCTGTGCCCTGGAGGCAGCTGCATCGGGCCGGAAGGGATGGCTTTCTAAGCTGCTTCCACCAGGGGGCGACACGGGCCCAGCCCATCTGCACCCCAGCCTCCTGCAGCTGCAGCGGGAGCCCGACCTCCACCGGACAGGCTGGTGCAGACCCTCACCCTGAGGTGACCGCAGGGGAAGGAAGCTGGCCCTCCCCTCCTGGCCTGCTCAGCGGCCTGCCCTCCCCTCCGCCCACCCCAGGTGACGTCCTGTATGAGCTGCTCCAGCACATCCAGACCCACCGGCAAGCCCTGGTGTGTGGGCCCTTTTTTGGAGGGGCCTTCAGGCAGGAGATGCTCACCCAGCACCCCTCCAGCGCCCCGGAAGGGGAAGGTGAGGAAGCTCTTCGTGGCGCTCTGAGCCCCTCACGTGAGCCTCACTGGGCGGGCAGGGCCTCCTCCAGGTGAAGCAAGGACAGATAGCAGGTGTGGCCGAGCTGCTCCCTGCCCTCCCAGCCCTGCCTGAGCCCTCCCCTCCTGCCTGGGCACTCCTGGCAGCCTGTCTGCCGCAGCCCTCCCAGTCCCTCCCAGTCGCATCTCCCCGCTGCCCTGCGGTCCTCTCCTGCAAAGCGTTGTCCGTATCATGTCTGCTTTCTCTCCTGCTCTCTCCATGGAAACCATTCTTGTCAGGGTCTCCAGGGACCTGAACATAGGGAGGTCCGTGTCCACATCAGTCCTTATTCATGGTGACCTCTCACAGCCTGTGACCCAGTGGGTCACCCCTCCAGCCCCAAACTCTTTCTCCTCTAGGCTTCCAGGACACCCTGCTGACCTGGGTCTCCTCTAACCCCCTGGTCTTTGCTTCTCCTTCTCCTTTTCTGGTTTCTCCTCTCCTCCCCACTTCTAAATGCTGAGGTGCCCCAGGGGTCAAGGGGCCTCTCATATTCTCTATCTGCACTCAGACCCTGAGTAATCTCATCTCGTCCTGGGAGTTAGACACCATGAGGTGCCAGTGATTCCCATATATGCCTCGACTCGCAGATTCCAGACGTGCACCCCGCGCTGCCTGCCTCACCCCTCCACTGCGATGGCCCCAACAGCCCTAACCCACGCGCCCCCCTCCTCTCCCAGGCTCCCCATCCCAGCAAACCCTGGCTCCCTCCTTCCAATTGCTCAACTGAGACACTAGACATCATCTTTGATTCCTCTCTTTCTCCCCACCCTCATCCCAACTGTCCACAAACCCTGTTAGCTCTATCTTCAAATTCATCCAGAATCCAGCCGCTTCCAGTATTCCACTGCGGCCCCTGGTCCAGCCCCCATCGCCCCGGCAGAACCTCCTCACTGGTCCGCTCACCTCTGCTCTTGACCTCCTGCGGTCTATTCTCAGCACAGTGGCCAGGTCAAGTCAGTCCTCTGCTCAGAGTCCTCCAGTGGCTCTCTTCTCACTCGGAGCCGGGGCCACAGTCCTTACAACGACATCCTGCCTGCGCCCGCCCCCCCTTGCTCATGCAGCGAGGCCTTCTTGTTCATTGAACAAGCCTGAGATAACTTCTGCCTCAGGGCCTTTGCACTTGCTGTTCCCTCTGCCTAGCATTCTCCCCTCTGCTCTAGACACCCACGTAGCTCACGCCTGTGTCTCCTGCAGGTCTCTGTTCAAATGTGACCGTGGCAGTGAGGCCTGACAGACCTCTCTAAAATTGCAGGCCTGCCCCTTTCCATGATCTTTCTGTCTGCCTTATGGCACTTTATTTTTTCTTCCCAATATTATATACTGTTTCTATTTCCTTTTTTATGTTAATCATCTGCCCACCCATTAGAATGTAAGTTCCCCAAGGGCAGGGGCTTTTTTGGGTTCAGTGATGTGTCCTCAAGATTCTTAGAACAATGCCTGATCCATAGAAGTCTCTCAATGAATATGTGTTGGGCAAGCACAGGGGACACTGGACACAGGGCACTGGGTCCCAGACCCAGCTCTGTCAGCTGCTGGCTTCGCAGCCAGTTTCACAGATGAGGAAACAGGGCAGGGAGGTTAAGCCGCTTGTCTGGGGCCGCAGTTGGCACCTGGGCTCTGGCCGTCATGCCCTGCCCTCCTCACCCTCCCTGACCTCTAACCAGGGGCGGGTGGAGGCAGAGCATTAGGGGTGCTGCCCCACGGGGCTCCCAGGCTTGTCATCAAGGGGGCGGGGTGGGGGAGGCTTGGGACCCACAGAATCAACGTGCTCATCCTCCTGCAGAGGGGGCTGGGCCCTTTCAGGCGGCCCACCGCAGGGGCCTCCTGCAGCGGCCACCAGACCCAAGGCTTGCCAGCTCCGTCAGCCACCTGGTCGCCCTCGGCAGGGGGGAGTCCCTCAGCTTACCTCACTGTGTGGAGCTCAGCTGCAGGACCAAGGGGCTCTGCTCCTTCCCCACGGTGCCACAGGCCCCCACGGACGGCAGGATTGCCAGTGAGTAGGAGGCTGTTTCTGCAGGAGGGGGGCAGGTGTGGTGGGGCCAAGCCCCAGAGGGGTCGTGGTGGTAAGGACCAGGGTTGTTTTGCCTGGATGATGGGGGGTTTGTACTGGGGGGATGAGGGTGAGTGGGCTGCCCATTTCACAGATAAGGAAACCAAGGCACAGAGAGGTTAAGTAACTTCCCCAAGATCACCCAGCACTGGTGGAGTTGGGATGTGAACACAGGCAGTCTGGCTCCAGAGCCTGAGCTCTAACCAAATAATACACTTCCACTTTGCATTCGTTGTTAAAGGATTGATTAACAGACGGACAATCAGACAGACTGACAAATCAGCTGCCCAACTTTCTGCAGCATGTTTTCTAGCATGGTGGGGCCACCACAGAGGGGGCAGGAGCCTGGCATCTGGGTGGAAATAACTGGCAGTCACTAAAAACACAATTATTGCCCAACACATAAAAATGATAAATACTTAAAGTGATGGATACCCTAAAAACCCTGACTTGGTTGGGGCTTTTACATTCTATGCATGTACCTACATTCTGTGCATGTACATACATTCTATGCATGTAACCAAATGTCACATATACCATATAAATATGTACAAGTATTATGTATCAATTAAAAAACACAATTATTTGATGTGTTTAATTGTAATGCTGACATTCTTGGAGCACTTACTGTATACCAGGCACTGTACTAAGGTTTTTGGTCTGCTGTGTTCTAATCCTCGCACCACCCCATGCAAGGAAACTGTGGCTCAGAGGAGGCTTGGGTGACTTGCCTGGAAGGGCCCCACTGGCAGGCCCAGGCACTGGGAGTTAAGATCACAGTTGCTCCCGGATCCCGGTGCCACCTGCCCTGCATAAAGGCACGTTCGCTGTTCCTGAGCCTCCCCTTTGGGGCTTGGGAGGATGGGTGTTACGGTGATCAGGCGTCAGGGGGCTGAGCGACTGGGCAGGGGCAGAGAAGGACCTGGAGTCCGAGGCCTGGCCATCGACCCGTGGTTCCTGCCTGCTCTGTCATGAAGGAGCCTGGCTTTGCCGGGCTCTACTCCCTGCCTGCCTGACACTTAGGGGGTCGGCCACTTCAGACACGTCCAGACCTCTCTGAGCCCATTTCCTCACCTCTTCCTGGGGATAGCCACTTCCTAGAGTTGTGTGGACTGAAGGAGACCCCATAATTGGCTATTTCTGTTAATACTGTCATCTGCAGCACCCTGCTGGCGCTCCCAAGTCCCTGCCCTCAAGGTCCCTAAGAGCACCTTTCTAACACCTGTCCTCATAGCTCCAATAAGGCTGCTGCACCCCTGTGCTAAATTGCAGACTGCCGGCTACTGTGGGATTACGTGTATCAGCTGCTCCTGGACACCAGGTATGAGCCCTACATCAGGTGGGAAGACAAGGATGCCAAGATCTTTCGAGTTGTGGATCCAAATGGGCTCGCCAGACTCTGGGGAAACCACAAGGTGAACCTCAGCCAGCAGGCGAAATAATGGCCTCAATGTTTCCAAAAGAGAATAGAGCGGGGGGGGTGGGGGTCAGAGTGGACCCCTCAGCACTAGGAGACAGTCCTCAACTGACGGGGCCTTCGCCAGTAGCCTCAGAAGTGCCGGGATCATTTTATTTTGGGAGATACTCAGTGACAGGCAGTTATCTCTTATGGGTGGGGAATGTCCCTGAAACTCAATCATTGTGCCTTCGGATTGCTTAATCTTATCTTTGCTTAACATTTGAGGCTCGCAGAGCATGTTCCCGAGCATGCTATGGGTGGTTGGGCCCGATGGGGAAGCTGGGACAGAAACCCAGGTCTCAGGGCCCACAGGAGCATCAGATGTCACAGCCGGAAAGGCCTGGGAATGACTGAGGCCGCATCCCATGATGGGGAATGACTACACCTAGACGGGTGTCTGCCAGGTGATCTTAGGTGGTTGACCCCAAATTCTCATAATGAAGTGTTTATTTTCAAGCTAGGATTTAAAAATGTTACTACTATTCCTATCTCATGATTTATAGTAGCAATGTAAAGAATGTGTCCTTTTTAAAACAGAAAGAAGTTTAACTAAAAAAAAATGGGTCTTTTAAAGAAAACTATTAAGAATAATGGCAATCAGCAATTTATAGCATTTCCTAAAATGCAGTCGTGTCTGATTGCCAGGCACTGCTCTGAGGGCTTTACCTGTATTAAGTCATTTAATCCTCCCAACAACCTCCTGAGGTAGGTGTTATTGGACGTAGAAACTGAGGCACAGTGAGGGTTAACAACTTGACTTAGAGTTTGCTTCCCCTCCCCCCATCCCTGCAGGGGACTTGACCTCAGGCTGTGTGGCCCATGCTCCACTGTGTATTATGTTGCTCTTAGCAGGGCTGGTGGCCGAAAGGATGCAAACAAGTGAAGTTTGGGGTTACTTATCTGGCCCAACCCCCATATCACACAGGGAGGGAGATGCCCAGAGGGCAGCAATTCCATTTAATGAGCACATACTACATGCCAAGCACTGTGCTAAGTGGCTTCATGGATTAGCTAATTCAATCCTCACAAGAAACATGAGAGACAAACGCTTTCCTTCTCCTTATATAGCTGGGAAAACAGACTCAGCGAGGTAAGGAAACTTGGCCAAGGTCACACAGCTGCCAACTGGTGGAACTGGGGCTTAATGCCAAACCCCAGCTTCTTTGCTCTGACCGTGCATGGCCTACACTCCACAGACAGGAAAAAAGACCTGGCCAAAGTCACACAGCTGGTGGCACGGCCATCCGAGCCACCCCACTTTGCTATCTCTCTGATTGCATTCCCCACAAATGGATACACTTGTTACTGCTTGTGACATTTGCTATTTGAACATGACATACAGTTCACTCCCACCCCACGGTCTCAGCTGGGTAGGTGAGAAAACATCATGTTATTTCTTTCCCAACCTTCCCCTGCCTTTCCCTTTCCAAACTCTAGCAAGCTCTTATAAACCTCACAGAACCCTGGGCAGAGGGGCGCAAGAAGCCACCCGGTCCACCTGCTCCCTTCCAGATGCAGAAAACGAGGCCTGGAAGAAGCAGGGTGTGGAGTGGGGGCTGACGTGGGGATGCTTTGCGTTCCAGAACCGGGTGAACATGACCTACGAGAAGATGTCCCGTGCCCTGCGCCACTATTATAAGCTGAACATCATTAAGAAGGAGCCGGGGCAGAAACTCCTGTTCAGGTGAGCAGCCTAGGGGTTGAGGTGAAAAGGAGAAGCAGGGCGGGGGTTGGGTGGGCTGGGGCAGGGGCTGATTTGCAATTGCGATCTGAATTCCAGATTTCTAAAGACTCCGGGCAGGATGGTCCAGGACAAGGACAGCTGCTTGGAACAGCTAGAGAGCCAGGAATTCAAGGAGGAGATGCCAGAAGTCTCTCTATGAAGGGCAGGAGGACACCCGGCACCAGTGGGACAGAGACTGTCTGTCCCATGAAGACAGCCTCCTTCCTCCTCCCAGGGCAGCAGGGCTCCCCTGCCGGGCCTTGTACCCATGGGGTCACAGTCATTGTCTTGGGCCTCAGAGCTGCCTGGGGACCTGGAGGGCTGGGAGGCCTCACGTCCAGGGCGGTGGAGGGGGGGGGTCATCCTTTGGGTAGGATGCCTACCCCTAGGGACCTGCCCACCTCCGAGAGGAAGCCAGGCGTGGCTAGGGCATCCAGCCCAGCGCCTTCAGTCTGCAGAAGAAGGGAGTGGAGGTCCCTCACTGGGCCGCAGATTTCTTCATCTGTAAAAGGGGCTCATAATAACCCACCCTCAGGGGCTGCTGCACGAAGTGGGAGAAAGGGTCAGTGCTTGCCAGCCTTTGGAACAATAACAACCTTGGTCGCCGATGTTCCTCGAGTGCTCACTACGTGCCAGGCCCTGTGCTGAGGGCCTTGCACATGTTTTCTCTCACTTAATTCACACACCAACCCCCTGAGGTTTAAAGATAAGGAAACTGAGGCAGAAGCCTGCGAAGCTGGCGTGTCCCTCCAGAACACAGTGCCCTGACCTGTTTTCCTTCAGCGCCTCTGAACATATCTGGGCACTTCTGGGACAGAGGCCCTGGCTCGCGCTCTCTGCTCCCGGCACCTTCGCGTCCTACATTCCTGTCCTTGCATCTGCCATGTGACCTTGGGCAAGGTGCTCTTCCTCCCTGGAGCCTCAGGCTTCTCCTCTGTAAAATGGGGCTGCTTCTAACCTGGCTCACAGCGTTGCCAGGAAGCTCCAATAAGGCTGTGTTTCTGCAGTGCTTGGTACCTGCCTGCTCTGTAGGGCATAAGCCCGTTGGCATTAGCTGAGACACTGCACCTGTGTCCTGTGGCTTCAGCTCCCTCCCCTGCTCCCAACCCCAGTGCCAAGTGGGGCCCTGCCCTTGCAAACCCCCAGGGAAGGACAGGGGAGAAAGAGCAGGGAGTGTTTTCACTGACTGGAAAGCAGAACTTCTCTGGTGCAGGTCTTCTTTCTCGGAAGGAGGAAGCCGCCTCTGCCGCGGCCTTTGCAGGTCAGGGAACCCCCGTGTCCCAAGCTGGCCTGAGTCCCGGCTCCGGAGGAGCTGATAAGGATTCTCGGACTTTGAGACTCAAAGCTGTGGCAGCTTATGAGCAGGGAAACTCCTGGCTTAGTCCTGGCTGGGGCCACAGCACACACCCGAGGGGGCCAGGCAGGTGGCTTTGGTCCTAGGTTCAGTAGGAAAATGCCCCACCCTTTCTCTTCCCTCTGAGACTTCCACCTCCTGACCTTGCTCCAGGGTGAGTCTGTGTCACCTCCTCACCCCAGAACTGCAGGGCTATCGAAATCCACTTGTCCAAGCCCTCATCTATAGATCCAGGCACGGAGGCCAGAGGGAAGTGACTTGCCCAAGATCACACAGCCCAGCCTAGCCCGGCCCGGCCTCCGGGCTGCCAAGGTCGCCTCATTCCTTTTTGTCTTATCACTGCGCTTGTGGGTCCAAGATAAAGAGGTTTAATGACAGGATGGATTCTTAGGTCACTTCTTCCAGTTACAACAGTGGCATTTACTTGCCAGTGTGTCAGTGGCTGCCTACAGCTGCTTCCCCAGGGACTGTGTCTTGCCCCAGGGCGATGGGTCTCACCCAGCACTAGGACCGGCTCGGCCAGGAGTGGGCGTCTGGGCAAGCATGCGTGGGCAGGTCCACGAGGCACATCAGGTCATTGTCCGAGGACGGCCCCCTGAACGCCAGGAATACGGGGAGTCCTTCGGGCCTTCCTTCCACAAGCATTAATTGAGCACCTGCTCTGTACCTGGCACCAGGTGATGCTCCAAGTTTACATACATTTTTCACACTGAGTCCTGAAAAGTGGAGAGTCCCTGAAAACTGCAAATGTCAAAATGGACTTTGTCATGAAGAAAGTTTTTTTTTTTGAGACAGTCTACCTCTGTCTCCCTGAGTAGAGTGCAGTGGCGTCATCATAGCTCACTGCAACCTCAAACTCCTGGGTTCAAGCGATCCTCCTGCCTCAGCCTCCCGAGTAGCTGGGACTACAGACGCACACCACAACGGTCAGCTCATTTTTAAATTTTTTGTAGAGCTGGGGTCTCGCTCTTGCTCAGGCTGGTCTCGAACTCCTGAGCTCAAGAAATCTTCCCACCTTGGCCTCCCAGAGTGCTGGGATTACAGGCGTGAGCCACCACACATGGCCAAGACTTTTATTTTATCTCTTTGAGACAAGATCTTCTTCTGTTGCCCAGACTGGAGTGAATCGGCATCATCATAGCTTCTTGGCTTCTTCCTCTGGGCCTTCCCGACGACAGGAATCCACATTTCTGCTCAAGTGTTCTCATCAGAGTTTTATAGAGACGCGCAGAAAACACAGCCCTTTACGGGGCAAGGTCCTGTGCCTCCAGTGCGCAGCATCTGCTGGTACTCGGGCAGGGCGGTGGCCCAGGAGCCCTGTCGAATGCTGGTGCTGGGGCCCTGCGGGCCAGGTCGCTCAGTGGGGGCTCTGAACTGAGCCGTGCTGGGACAGCCCCCAAATTTGGGTGAGGAGTTTAAAGTGGGTTGTTCTGAAATTAGAATATGCATATTTGTTCTGAAATCAGAATACAAACAGAAATATTTAAGAAATATTTTAATCATGATCTCAATTTTTAAAATTCTGAAATCCTTGCGAGTTAGTTGCTCATTCATAAGGGTTGCTGGTGGCGGTGGTGAGCGTACAAAGGGAACAGCCCCGGCCTTGGGAAGCTCGCACATAAGAGGGGGAGCGCAGAGCTGACGGCAGGCCGCTGCGTCCCGTCCCGGAGAGGTGCAGTGGGAAGTGTGCGGGCTGGGGACAGCGGGACCACGTGGTGCTGGGGAGTTCCGCTTGGGAGGCACCAGGGAGAGTGTCCCTCAGGAGAGTCATACAGGCTTCCGCTCTCTTTTCCCCTTCCCTTTTGGAGGGCTGAGGTGCGGGGGCGCAGTGGGGCCCGGGCCTTCTGATCCTGAGCGCTCAGGGGGAACGCAGGGCGCTGGGCTCGGCAACGCTCAGGTGTGGCGTCTCTCCGCGGGAAGGCCTGCAGTTTAGAGCCATGCCCACTAGGTGGCGCAAAGCCCCTTTGTGCGGGCACTGGGGCCCTCGGCGTCGTGTGGGCTGGCAGGCCTGCCTCTCTCAGGGGAGGCTCAGCAAGCAAGCAGACACCCGGCCCTGCTTGAATACCTCCAGTGACGGGGGGCTCACGCCTCCAGCACAGTGTGAGGCGGAACTGAAGGGCACCAAGACGCCACCTGCCCAGTGGTAGTGTCACCCTTCCGCTCCCAACCTGCAGAACACTGGTTTCTGAAACTCTTATCTTCCCAGTCTCTTGCTGAGGAATAACTTCTTATTGCCTTTTCTTATGACCTCTTTCTCCTTGGGTAGTTTACCAAACTTCCGTGCAGGGGCCTGGGTGAGAGAGACCTCTTACAGGGCTGGGACATATGCCAGGGCCACGGCAAAGCCTCCCTACCCTCGCGCTACACGTGTAGCCCTGATTGGAAACTGAGGGGACTGAGGCTTCCCCAGTTTCCTAGTGGCTCTAGTGAAGGCAACGTTTTGGGCCTCAGTTTCCCCTTCTGTAAAATGAAAGACGGCATCATCTGTCCTGCTTGCCACTGAAGTTGTTGAGGAATTTCAAATGAAATAGTATATTCACTTATTTAACAAATAATTCTTGAGCATCTACCATATACTAGGCACTGTTCTAGAAACCAGGGAGTATAGTGGTGACCAAACAGGTGGGTAAACATGCTGTAACATGGAACATGGACGGACTTTGAAAACATTTTGCTGAGTGTAAGAATCCAGACACAAAGCACAAAAGGCCACATTTTGTATCATTCTGTTTATACAAAATGTCCAGAATAGACAAATCCATCCATCCAGACACCAGATTAATAGTTGCCTGGGGGTGGGGGAGGAGGGAACGGGAGTGACTGCTAATGGGTATGAAAATGTTTCAGGGTCATGAAAATGTAGAAGTAAATAGTGGGGATGGATGCAACTCTGTGAGTAGACTAAAAACACTGAATTGTACACTTTTAATGAATGAACTTTATGGCTTATGAATTAGTCTCAATAAAGCTTTTATTTTTTAAAAAAACAAAACAAAGCAAACATAGCCTCTATATAGAGTGGCAACTTCCCCAGAGAGGGTAGCAGGTCAGGGCACTTTCCTAGACCTGGAAAAATGGGATATGGCATAAGGACCGAGAACCCAGGCTTTGAATCCCGATGGTTGTGGGTTCGAATTCTGCTTCCGCATCTTATGAGCTGTGGAATGTTGGAAAATTGACTCAATCTCTTTGAGTCTTTCGTCTGTAAAATGAGAATAATTCCTACTTTGTGGGGTTTTTATGAGGATTAACTGCTTAATAGCTTGGAGTATTCAGTAAAGGATAGGTATTTTTATTATTTTTCTTATTACAAAGGAAAGAGGTCTTCCGAAGGCAACTTTGACCTTGGACTAAAGGCGGAAAAAACAGGCCCCCCTTCAATAAGTAGACAGACAGATTTTAGGTTCTAGCTTGGGCCAGAGGGATTGGGAGGGCCCTCTCCAGGCATGCCGGGTGGTCCGTGTGGTCCAGGGAGGTGACTGGTGGCAGGTAGAGTGCAGACACTCGGGCTCCCACTCGTGTTGCCAGGTCTGTGGATTAGAACTAGATACTTTGCGATTCGGGTTTCCTGCCAGGAGACAAACCGGGTAAGCTATCTCCACACTTTGTTGCCACAGCTTTTCTCCCTTACTCCCGGGAATCCTGCAGCTGCCGACGGGCCGGCGTCTCAGTGGCCGAAGCTTTTCTTCTCATCCGTACCTGACTCTTGTGGATTAACAAATGGTTTTTATTTCTTTTTCTTTTCTTTTTTTTTTTGAGACAGAGTCTCACTTTGGTGCCCAGGCTAGAGTGAGTGCAGTGGCATCAGCCTAGCTCACAGCGACCTCAAACTCCTGGGCTCAAGCAATCCTGCTGCCTCGGCCTCCCAAGTAGCTGGGACTACAGGCATGCGCCACCATGCCCGGCTCATTTTTTCTCTATATATTTTTAGTTGGTCAATTAATTTCTTTCTATTTTTAGTAGAGACGGGGTCTCGCTCAGGCTGGTTTTGAACTCCTGACCTTGAGCAATCCACCCGCCTTGGCCTCCCAGAGAGCTAGGATTACAGGCTTGAGCCACCGTGCCCGGCCCTTATTTCATTCTTTGTGTACATCTCAAACTGTCTACAGACACGAGGCACCTGATTAAAGTGCTCCTAGGAAAGCCATAACAAGCATGATTCATGTCTGTGTCGACCTTTGTCCAGGCTTTTTCCCTCATATCTCGCAGGGCTCGGTCAAGATAAAGAGTGTTTGTGGGCCGTACCAGCCAGGGTTCAGTTGGAGGAAACGAAACCACGCCAGCTATTTTTAGCAGAAAAGGAGTCAGACGCACAAAGTCACTGGAAGGGTCTGAGGAGTGAGTTCCAGGTGGGGCTCCAGGAAAGGGCCGGAAGGCCACCCCCGTGGCTGGGCGGCAGACAGCAGGGAGCCCCGTGGCGCCAGGGCGAGAGCCGCGTGCTGGAACATTGCCGAAAGGACGCGGCTTCTCCTTGGCCGTCCTTGTTCCAGCCTGGGCTGGACCCACAGGAGAATGCCCCCATCTCCTTCCTCCCCCAAAGGCGGGCCAGCAGATGGCTGTCAGATCCGAGTCCCCACCTGAAACTCTAGCTCTGAGAGTCTGGGAAATGCGCTTCTCGCTTTCCCGCCTCGAGGGAGAGGAAGGGCGCTCTAAGGAGGCTGGGCTGGATGCGGATGAGCCAGTCCCCCAGGGCTGGCCTCCTCACATCGATTTTAACGCTCACTTTGGCTCAGTACTTACTTGTGATAACTGACAATCCTTTTATTTGTGTCTGCACAAAAATCATATTCGCGGTGTGAAATGGCTTTTTCCTGTGTGTGGGGCCTCACAGTTTACCTCTGAAGCCCCATCTGTGGACGCCTGAGCCGAGAGAGCTGGAGAAGCGGTTTCCTGTTGCCCCTGCTGCGTGGCCTCTGGCCGATGCCGACCCGGCAGCCTCCTTTTCTGTGGGAGGTGAGGAGGACCTGTGTGTGACAGGAAGAAAGAGCTCCCAGGACTCTCTCGGGTGTAATGAGCACTTCCACGAGGAAACAATAGAACTCGCAACTGGAATCTTTTCAATAAAGAATCAGCTGCTCAAGAACAAACTCAGAGGCCAAGAAGCATCTGAGGAGATGTTTAACTTCACTAATAGATAAAGGCAAATTAAAACATGAGTGGCTCACCCAGGGGACAACACTTAGGCCCAACAGTTGCCCACGGGAGGCGAGAGTGGGAAGGAGCAGTCATGCTCGTTGCCGTTGGCGTAGCTGCAAACTTTGGAAGGAAATTTGGCAGGGCTACCAAAATTTTAAATGTGTCTCCCCTGTGACCTGGACATTCTATTTCTTTTCTTTTCTTTTTTTGAGACAGAG
>VSMD01049674.1:0-16427 GCA_008750895.1 Mirza zaza | reverse complement strand
ATGTATACCATGGAGTACTATTCAGCTCTAAGAAACAACGGTGATATAGCACATCTTATATTTTCCTGGTTAGAGCTGGAACCCATACTATTAAGTGAAGTATCCCAAGAATGGAAAAACAAGCACCACATATATTCACCAGCAAACTGGTATTAACTGAGCAGCACCTAAGTGGACACATAGGTACTACAGTAATAGGGTATTGGGCAGGGGGGAGGGGGGAGAGGGCGGGTATATACATACATAATGAGTGAGATGTGAACCATCTGGGGAATGGTCATGCTGGAAACTCAGACTTGTGGGGGGAGGGGGGGAAAGGGCATTTATTGAAACCTTAAAATTTGTACCCCCATATATGCTGAAATAAAAAATAAAAAATAAAAAAAAACCAGCATCTATGAATTGTGTGTAGCAACCATACAGAGGAGGTAGTAGGCCAAGAGTGGCTCTAAAATACTCCTGATGTCACACAACTTGTAAGTGAGAGAGACAGAATTCATCCCAGGTCTGATTGAATCAAGAAGCCTACAGTCTTAGTTGTATTGGCTTTACTAGACTTTGGAACTCTCTGCAGTTTAACTTGGCCATTTTCCATGTTGCTCTGAATTGGGAAAGGAGCCCTGGTTAGGATGGACTTTGTTGTCTAAGGCTTATAGATCAGATTATTCATGCAATAAATACTTATTATTCATTTAACATGACTAGGCACTCCTCTAGGTGCTGGGGATTCAGTAGTGAAGAAAAGCTCATATTCTAGTTCAAAGAGACAGGAAATAAACAAATGTATGACAATGCTCACTTACCAATGCTATTTGGGATTAATTATCATAATAGTTAAGAGCTTAGTACAGTGCAGATGAATTAAATAAATTAAAGAAAATAACATGATATCCTATCTTGTTTATCTTATACATGCAATTAATAGCAAGTGCTATTTTTTAATTAAACACAAGATTATGCAAGTAAAACAATATAAAGATCCTTGAGATTTTGGACCAAATCTTGGATTAAATATCTACTGCCTCAAGTCTCCTTCACCAACTCACACAGCTTCTGAGAGCAGAAAAATACCTATAGTAGAGAGAATTTTACTGACACATTCCTTCTCTACTGTGATATCATTGTATATTCAGCCTTGTCAAATTATGTCAAATTGTAAATACAAACTGAATCCCTATAAACTAGTCACCATATATGTCACGCATATCTATTATGGGCTTAACGTTAAATTGAGTACCAGAAGTATAAGAAAATGCTAAACCATGATCTCTTTTTTCAAGGATCCTATAGCCCTATTGAGAAAGCAGTGCATATTGACCTAATATGCTGGTAGAACCCAAGACTGTTTGGATTATGGTGAAGGGTATGCAATCTAGATTCGTAAATACCCTTGATCCACCACTTACTGGTTTGGGGACTCTGGACATGACCCTGAACTCCTGAGCTTATTTACTCATGTATAAATTAGACATGATAAAACCTACCTCCAGGAAGATGAGAAATGACTGATGTACATAGTAGAATCACAATATTATTAGTCTTGTACATTGTGTGAGCATCAAGGATTAGCTCACAGGGCTGCTGACATAGAATGGGCATTATTGCTCATCTACAGCAGTATAGTCAGAAAATGGGAGTGGGAAATAATTAAATTCAACCTGATCCATACAGACAGAACAAATAGAGGTCCTCAGAAAAGATTAAATATTGATCTAAAAATGTGATGGTCTAGCTAGCCTCAGGAAACACATAGTCTAGCACCACAATCATTTGGAAAGGTGTTAGCCACTTTGGTTAGAAATAATCATCATTAGGATGAGAAGGGTATTTTTTGAGGGTTAACTATATATTTCAGCATCAATTTTAATCCTTAGAACAATCTTATGAGATAGGTACTGTTATTATACCCCATTTACATGTAAAGAAACCTGAGACTCGGAGGCTAATGAACTTGCCTAGAAACGCGCAGCCAGTGAAGGAAGGGGTTGAGCTTCAAACCCAGGCACTCTGATTCCGGTACCTAAGGCATACCAAGGACTACTTTTCTAACTGCTTCATATGTAATCTCTGACTTAATCCACATAGTTACACAATTCTTTATTAAAAAGTACACTTCTCATCCAGAAAGAAAGAAGGATTTCCATGCAAAATAATTTCAAATCCAGAAATACTGATGTTGCAGGATGCAATAATAGTAATATACAGCCTACTTCTCGCCTTTTTCTCTCTCCCTGCCTCTCTCCTTCCCTTTCTTCCTCTTTCTTTCCCTCTCCCTTTTCCTTTTCCTTTCTCTTTCCCTCTCTCTCTCTCTCACCCTCCCCCATTCTTTCTCTTCCCTTCCCTCCCTCCTTACTCCTCTCCCATTGAAATCCAGGCAATAGAATGTTACCAAGGGCTCCTTTAACATTCTTTTATCATGAAGTAAAAGAACTGCTCCTGCAAAGAAAAGGGTTAAGACCATGGAGAAGACTTCACTTGTAAAACACACCCAAAAATGATGATGACTGGCTGGAGCAAGGGATTCCTGGAAACTAAGAACTTTAAGTTTAGGGCAATGCATTTGAGGTTTAAAGGAAAAGTAATGTTATGAAACTGGGTCCTAATTTTAGTCCTGAGAGTCAATTGGAAGAGGAGTGTAGAAAGTAGGGTCCTCTTTGTGGTGAACTGGGTCAATTCTGTCTCATGGTTACATGAATCTGTGGAGAGAAGGAGGTCAAGATCAACAGTGAGCTGTAGACAGCTTATACCAACTCATTAGAGCCAATGATTAAAAATTATGTGAGCTTACAATAAAACAAATTATATTAAAAAAAAAGATAAAAATACTCAAAACTAATCGCTTCCTAATTATTTTATTGCATTTTACTGTTATCTATGTTCTTGAAGTTATTTTTTTTTTTGTAGCGGTATTGTGGAAATGTTATAGAATGGTGTGCTACTGCTCATGTTTTCTCATGTATGTCTCCAGCGACTTCACATTAGTAGATAGAAATAGGTCATGGTGGGGGAATTTACACCACAGCATGGAGATTGGAAATCAGGCCTTAACTTATTTTTATGTTGGTTGTCTAGAATTAAGGAAGTGATGTAGAAAATGTTAATAATGCAGATTAAACTTTAATGTGTTTGTGTTTTAATGAGTCTGTAGCCATTACATTGTGAATAGAATAGCTATTTTGTATTTGAAAACTATCATCCAATTTGGCAAAGAAGTCACTGGAGTTATGGATGAATTAGTGAAGCTCTGATGTAGGTCTTCATTAAGTCTTACTTGTCAACATAAATAAGTTAAAAAACAAAATTCATGTTAGAACTACACTTGGAGAGATGTTTGTTAGATATTTACCAGTATATAGCTGGCCAATACTTTCAACTCCCCTCACCACAAAACAATGACCTGGCCTTTGAGCACTGACCATTGGTTCCAGAGCAGTAAACAATGCAGGTGACATCAGAAGGGATGATTAGAGAAAATAAGTTCTAAGATCTTGAATCAGAGAATGGCAGGGGTCTCTTTTTCTGCTTGACTCTATCTTCCTGGTTGTAATTCCTAGAATGCCTATTGTAGAGGAAATCATCCTAACTACTGGGGTTCTTTCCCAGAGATTCTGAGGAAGCAGGCATAGCCCATCTCCTTTGACCCATGAGGACTGACTTTAATTACTTAACAAATCTATAAGTCCTCATAGTGCAGAACACATAATACCTAAAAGAAGCCTCTTTAGTAGATGTGAAAATATAGAGACGATGGAAATGGCACCAATCCTGCTCCCATACCCCATTTCCTTACCCTTGCCACCAGAGTAGATTAGATTCCCAGGGGTTCTAGAATTCTTCCCTTCCATGTTGACATGTGACTAACACAGGGCATGAAATTAATAGTTTCTCCTAGAACATGCTTGGGTTCTTTAGGTTTCTATGTACGTCATCCAGGAGAGAGGAGAATATCAGGAGATGAAATGTTATTATGGTAACTGTTTTCGAGATGAGGACACTGAAACTGAGGTCCAGAGAAGTTTATTAACTGGTTCAAGAACAGGGGCCTCTTCTCTGTGCTCCACCAGCACCCTGCTCTTTCCCTAGTCATGCTGTTTGGAGGCTGACAGTTGTCTCTCTCATCCACCAGATCAGCAGTCCCTTGCCTTTTTGGCACCAGGGACCAGTTTCATGGAAGACAATTTTTCCATGGATTGGGAGGGAGGGGAACAGAGCTCAGGCCAACATGCCAGTGATGGGGAGTGGCTGTAAATACAGATGAAGCTTTGCTCATTAGCCCACCACTCACCTCCTGCTATGCAGTCCTGGGTTCCTAAGTTTCATGGAATCATGGAAGACAATTTTTCCATGGACAGGGCGTTCAAGGGAGGGTGGGGGGGCAGAGTTCAGGTGGTGATATGAGGCCTGATTCCTAACAGGCCATGGACCGGTACCAGGCTGCAGCCCAGAGGTTGGGGACAACACTAGATGAAAGTGATAGGGGTCTAGGGACTGTGTTTTGTTCACTTCTCTATCCTAGCATGGATAGGGCAGCCAGGAGGCATAAAATGGAGGAAGTCTGGAGAGAGAATAGGGTATGAGATGAGGCAGGGTGAAGTTCTGCCTAGGGTGATTCCCCTGTTATTGGCTTGGATGAATGAGGACAGCAGCATGTCTGGGAGAACAGAGAAGAAACAGTGGATGAACTTCCATGAAACAGTGGATATTGTCTGATGAATCTGTTAAGAGAAGAAAGAGCATGCAGCATCCTGCAGATTTGCTTCCTGCTATTCCTCCACCTTGTCACTGGATTTCTCTCTTGATTTAAGTACCCCAAATATGAAACCTGAGAGGATGTCCATGAAAGTGTCTAAATCCTAGGATTGAGTATGATCATTGGTCCTATTTATCAATGTCCTGATCTAACATAAAAGCAATAATCATAGCAAATTCTTAAGTGCCTGCTGGGTGTTAGTTACTGTGCCAGGGGATTACATACATGTCCTCATTTCATCCTCACAATGAAGGTGAGGGTGAGTTTTTACAGATTTTACAGCTGGACAGCAAAAGGTAGAAGAGTTGGGATTTCAGCTGAGCCCAAATGCCAAGCCCTGGCTCTTTCCTTGAAGTAAGAGATACATGAAGCTCAGCACACAGACCACTGCCAGTATTACGATGACTGATGGTACGTGGAAAAACATTTCATATACGATTTTAAAGTGTATTTTTAAAATACATATTTTTATGCAGTATAAAAAATCAGCTAACACATAAAGCAAAACTGAGGACTTCTTTGGAGATGAGGGAAAAAACACTGACCTCACACAACCTGTGGCATAACTCCCAACGACTCCTTTAAACACCTCTTCCTTATCCAGTGTTCTCAATGGGTCTAAGCTGCTCATTGCTTCTGTCTCTCTCCAATTCTCCGTTCTCAGACACCAGTGAGGTCATCCGCTCTCCCAAGAGCTTGTCCAGCCTCAGGTTCTAGCTCCCTCTCCCATGCCTTCTCACCAGCACAGCAGTCTCCGACCTGCATTCTTATGCATGGAAAACCATTCTAGCATCCTTAATGTGTATGTAATGTTGAAAATTCTGTCCAAAACTCTTGAACATGAGTTTTTAACCAAACTCATGAATGATTTGCACATGGCATAGAGGAGCAGAAAATCATCAATATTCACTTTGAGAGAAAAGTCATTCTTTGAAAAGGAGAGAAATTATATATACACACATTTCTTTGTACAGAAACACTGACGTGGTAGAAGCATGAAGTCTTGAGCCATTTTCTCTCTCTTGGGATCAATCCAGTTCATATAATGGAATGTTACATAGGTTTAATTCTGACAGTAATTTGGTATTTGGTATTTTCTGATCACCGGTATGACTGAATCTCCTGAGGCATGTATGCATGTTCATGTTCTCCCTCTTTTTCTCCCTTTTCTACTTCAACTCAACCCCTAGGTAGTGAAGGACCAGGGCAAGCTATTCCAAGGGAGGAATCTAGGTGGAGTAGAGAGAGAAATGTTAGAGAAACCAGGTCTCAGTCAGCAGGTGGGGGAAAGATGGAAAAGAAAAGGTAGGAACGAAAGGGTGGCAGTGTTTGTGTGATGGCCCAGCCAGGTTATTTCTCATATACAAGGAAACACATACCTACTTAATTGCTCTGTCTTTAATTTGCTGAAAAGCTAAACCAAGTTAAACAATGCAATGAATACCGTTTGTACATCCAATGAAACATGCACCGAGGAGAGACAAACAGCAAGGAAAAGACCCATGGGAAAGAATATCCAGGCCTTTTTACTCAAGCCGTAGAACACCAAGGACATTTATTTATATTTTGTTCCTTTGAAATATTATTATTATAGTGAAAGCTGAAAGAAGCTAAACATCCATCAGAGAAGTTGATTATATAAGTTATGAAAGATCCACATTTTTTTAATTCTATTAAACTATTAAATGATTGATATGTATTATCGGACATAAAAATACACTCACCAACTATTATTTGATAGAAATTCTAAGTATCAAGAATTACATATAAATTAGAGCTGATTTTGTACTATATACCATAGAAATATACTTTTCAATTTATTAAATATTTATGAATTTCTGAATACTTAACACACGTACAAGATAGGTATTTCAAAAGATCAAAGAGGGCATACAGTGCACAGATGTCTTTATCATTCCTGCCTCCCACCCCTCTTCCCAGGGACAGTTTCTAAAACAAAACTGAACAAAATACTAACATCGTTTGATTAATAAAACGAATGAAGTATGTAACTTTATACTAACGAATCTTAAAACATATAATTTAAGAACATACCAAATAAACAACACAGCTAAAAATAACCACGAAGTAGTGAAAATGTGAGTGTCCACCTAATATACACCGGGGCGCGCGCGCACACACACACACACACGGAGTAATCAATGGAAAACATCTTAATACATGTTTACGAAACTGGATGTACCTGTCCTAAACACCAGGTGCAACTGTTAAAAACAATCCTGTACACGATAGCACCAAAAACGTACGATACATAGGAATAATCTACAAGTGATTTGTGAGAACTGTATGAAGAGTAGTAAAAGTGGGTGACACAAAGGATGGCTTGAGAAAGTCGAGACGGTCCTTGCTTAGCGGATCGCAAGATTATTGTTGTACACAGACAAACGTGTGTTCAAGTTTTGGATCAGAAGCGAGTCCGTTGCAAGTTACTGGAGGGGAAGGGAAAATACTGGAAGGGAAGGTCAGAACAACGCAACAGGTTTACAGTTCAGAAACGGAGCTCTTCCACACAATGTTTTTTTTTTTTTTTTTTTTTTACAAGGACTGCGGAGATTCCCCGGAGGGGCGCCCGGGGGCATGTTTCCGGCGTGTTTGGGCCCCAGTCACTGCCCCTTTTCCAGAAGAGAGGCAGGGGCTGCCTCGGTGGGCGCGTTCGGCGTGGTCTTGCGCTCCTTGGTGGCCTCCTCCTCCTGCTCTCCACCGTCGACCTCCTCGACGACCACGCTGCGCACGGTGCCCGCGTCCAGGCAGTGCGGGGCGACGCCGTACACCCGGGGGTCAGAGACAGCTGCGTGGAAACTCTGCACCCCGCACCTGCGGCAGAAGCTGTGCAGCGCCGGGTGCGTGTTGGATCGGTAGGTGAGCATGCTCTCCGCGCCCTGGAGGAGCGTGAAGCGCGCGGCCGGGACCAGGAAGTGGCGGTGCTGCTTCTTCTTGCACAGCCTGCAACTGCAGTCCAGCACGCGCAGGTCTGCGGGGGCCCAGGCCGCAAAGCGGACCGCGCCGCAGTGGCAGCCCCCGGTGTGATACACCAGGCCCGGGTACTCGAAGGTGTCCAGCAGGACCTTGGCGGCGTCCTCGCAGCTGAGGCCCCGCAGCTTCCTGAACGTCTCCCAGCGCTCGCGCTGCGCGCCCAGGTCTAGCTCCTGGGGGGACGCGGCGGGCGCCAGCGGCTTCTCGGGTGGCGCGGAGGGCAGCAGATCTCTGAGGCCAGCCTCCCGGACCCGCCGCCACCAGCGCTTCCGCCGCGACCTTCCCCGCCACCTCTTGGCCGCCGCCCGCGCCCTCCCGGCCGCGTGGGTCCCGACCCCGACTTGGACACGGGGACACCGCGCGCGGCTGGCGCCCATGACCGTTATGGCTGTGCAGGCGGCGGGAGGATCCCCGGGCCGCTTTCGCCTCCGCTTCGAAGCAGTCGCTCGGTTCCTCACTCTGCCCATGGCGCCCGCAGCCTGGCAAGCCTGTGCCCCCCGCCCCTCATTTCCTACTCAGTCACTGGGCTGCCTCTTTGTCTGCACCAGCGGGATTGGCCACCTGTTGAATGTGATGCAAAGAGACCCTTCCCTTGACCCTATCAAAACAGCCTTTGCTGGCCAGAAATTCTGGCTGAGCCTATCAGCTGCCCCTTCTCCTAAATGTTATTTTGTATTGTTGATTCAGATCAGCAGCCTATCCCTAAAATAATGAAACACTGAAAATGCTGTATACCTTTTGTTAGAACGCAGCAGCAGGTAGGACAGCCCACAAAAAACATTATTCTACTACTGTAAAAGAGACAGGTGGAGACACAAGCATAGCCTTTCAGTGGTGGGAGTGTGTAGTGTGTAAGCGTTTGTACCAAAGTTGAGGGTAGTAAATATGATGACCCACAATATTATATTACATTGGCGGACTCAACCAGAGAACTGAACGTTAACATCAACACAGACCAAAAAGTTTAAATTCATACTGTAAGGACAGGGGACAAAAGAAGAAGCAATACACTGATTTGTCCGTCAGTGCCAAGAGCAAATTAACAGCTCTGGAATAGTCATGAATGTGAAGTGGAAACTTTGTTCTTTAGAGATTGATTTAATTGATCATTGGCATGGCCAGGGGAGTGATCCCAGAAAATGAGCACAGATCCTCCTTTCTGAGGTGGAATCAGCACCTGGGAAAACAATGAGAAGCCTTCCAAAAACTACTTCTTGAGTTAAGTAGTGACATCTACACACAGGCTGGGAACAGAGATGCACAAATCCACTCAATCTAGATTCAATGAGTCTTAACATTTTGTTGTATCTATCTATATGCATGCATATGTGTATATATATTTTTGAAAGCATTTTTCAGATACATTAATGCCATTTTGTCTCAATATTTCAGCACTCTAAAGACATATTCTTTCACAATATCATTATCATACCTGCAAGTCAATAATGATTTCCTAATATGTAATTCCCAGCAGATATTTAAATTTTCCATTGTTTCCTAAATGTGTTTTGTAAAAGGATTCTCCTCCCAACACAGACTCTACCTAAATTTACAGAGCAAATTTGGTTGACATGTCCTTTTAAGTCTCTTTAATCTAGAACAATCTCACCAACATTTTTTTTAATAGACCAGGCCAATTATCTGCTGATTTTGTCTGATTGCTTCCTTGTGATGTCATTAGATTGTTCTTCTATCTAACATATTTCCTGAGAAGAAAACTTCTCTGAAAAGGAATTTGGAGGAAAGAGACTATACCAGTGACCAATTTGCAAATGGAGAGTCACAGCCTTAGTGTAACAGCAAAGTGCGTTCCAGAGAACTGGAAGTCAGAGGTTTTACAGCAAATGTTTCCACCCAGGTTCCCAATCAAGTTCACAAATGCAGGATTGAAACTTGTTTGGTTCTGCTTGGTCAGTGCAGCTGTGTTCTGATTGATTGTTATAACCAAGCCCTGATTGGTTGATACCGTGAGCCCTGGTTGGTTAATATAGATGAGCTCTGATTGGCTGAGGCAGGTGAGCTCTTATTGGTTGGTTCAAGTGAGCAGAGAAAGTCCCAAAGCGAAAATGGTGCTGGTTTTTGAGGAACTGGAAGCACAGGTGTGACTTTTAATCAGCAAATAGACGCTTGGCTGTATTTTAAATTTAGGCACAGTTAGCCTCTCAGGTTCCATCTTTAAGGCCTGGCTCTTTCAAGTTCACATTTGTTCCCATTCCTATACAACTGAAAGTAAGGTATAAAGGCTTGATTACATTCAAGTTACACATTTTGGCAATTACACTTCACAGGTAATGTTGCATACTTCATATTGCATCACATCAAAGGTTCATGATGTCAAGTTATCCCAGTAGTAATAATAATAAATGTTGTCTCTTCATTAAGATGGTGATTGTGGCTGGGCACCGTTGACTCAAGCCTGTAATCCTAGTACTCTAGGAGGCCAAGGGGGGAGGATTGCTTGAGGTAAGTAGTCTGAGACCAGCCTGAGCAAAAGCAAGACCAGTCTCTACTAAAAATAGAAAGAAATTAGCTGGACAACTAAAAATATATAGAAAAAATTAACCAGGCATGGTGGCACATGTCTGTAGTCCCAGCTACTTGGGAGGCTGAGGCAGGAGGATCGCTTGAGCCCAGGAGTTTGAGGTTGCTGTGAGCTAGGCTGATGCCTCGGCACTCTAGTCTGGGCAACACAGTGAGACTCTGTCTCAAAAAAAAAAAAATGGTGATTGTTAGATTTCTGTATTGTGAAAGTATAGCTTTTCCTTTTGCAATAAGCAAATAATCTGAAGGGGGTTATTTCGACACCATATGAATATCTTGTTCCCTTCCAACTTTTTGCCTAACAGTTTTAGAATCTGTTGGTAATCTTTGACTGAATCAATTATCTCATTGTTGGTAGGTTACAAATTGATGATTTTCTAAGTCTAAATTCCCTTGTACTTTTATTAGCTGTCATTCATCCATAAAGACAAGCTTTCTCCTATCAACTGTGAATGGACTATTGTTTCTCCCTTAAAGCCAGAGTACAGGCTTAATTCTTCACCTTTAATTATCAGTTTGCAGAGTAAACAGTTGGAGTAATAGAAATCTCCAATTATAAAGAATTATCCTCTTTCTTTCTCTTTCCATGGGTATAATTTTGGATTTTTATTTATTCAAATCAAGTAATATTTTTAAGTTCAAATTGTCCTGAATTTGGCCCATGGGATTCATTTCAAACCAATTCCCATGTCCTTTTGTATCTCTCCATTAATCTTTGAGCACTTCTTGGTTGTCTGGGATATGCCCCAGTTTCTCCTTGTACTTTTGCTGTCATAGCCCTAGAAACACACATTTGTCTAAAGACCTCTGACTCCTTTTAGTAGAGCATGGTATTTAGAACTATGCCTGGGCACATCATGACACATTTTTATTATTGAAATTTTTATTGAAATAATTGGAAATATGTATATTGTTGTGGTATATAATACAGAGAGATCTCTTGTACCCTTTACCCAGTTTCCCCCATGGTGGCATTTCATCACCCTATAGTATGACAATTAGGATTTTTTATTGATAAAATCCACCAATTTTATCAACCAATTTTACTCATACTCATATGTATGTGTGTATTTAGTTCTATGCAATTATATCACACGTACAGGTTCATGTCCCATTATTACAATCACTAACCACTGATATCACAAATCTTTCCAACATTTCTAATATTTTGCCATTTTGAAAATTTTATATAAATGAAATGAAATAGTAGGTAACTGTTTAGGATTGGCTTTTTGCACTCAGCATAATATTCTGATTATCATCCAAGTGGTTGAGTGTAGCAAGAGTTTATTCTTTTCCATCGCTTAGTAGTATTCCATTGTGTGTATGTACTGTAGTTTGCTTAACATTTACCTGTTCAAGGACATCTGATATTTTCCCAATTTTTAGCTATGACAAATCTACTATGGACATTTGTGTACAGGTTTCTGTGTGAACATGTTTTCATTTCACTAAGATAGAGAGTGCAATTTCTGGGGCATAGAGTAATTGCATGTTTAGTTTTGTAAGAAACTGCCAACCTATTTTCCAGAGTGGCTGTGTGATTATACATCCCCACCAGCAATGTATATGTGATCCAATGTCTCTATATCCTTCCTAGTGTTTGGTGTTGTCACTAATTTTTATTTTAGCAATTCTGATTAGCATGTAGTAATATCTTATTGTGATTTTAATTTGCATCTCCCTCATGGCTCATGGCTAATGGCATTGGGTGTCTTTTCATGTGTTTATATGCCATCTGTATATCCTCATGTCTTTACCTATTTTATAATTAGATTTTTGTTGGCTTTTCTTTGTTTTGCACTTTTACTGTTGAGTTTTGAGACCTTTTAAAATATATTCTGAAATATATTCTTTGTTAGATACATGGTTTGCAAATATTTTCTTCTAGTCTTTACTTATTTTTTCATCCTCTTAACAGTGGTCTAAATCTTTGGCCCTAAATCACAAAGATTTTCTCATTTTTTTTCCTAAAAGTTTTAAAGTGATCCACTTTGAGTTAATTTTTTGTAAGGCAATAGGTTTAGATCAAAGCATTCTCTCTCTCTCTCTCTCTCTCTCTCTCTCTCTCTCTCTCTCTCTCTCTCTCTCTCTCTCTCTCTCTCTCTCTCTCTCCCCCCTCCAGCCCCCCCACCTCTCCTTCTTGTTTTTCCCCCCAGGGATGTCCAAATGCTTCAGAACCATTTTATTGAAAACGCTATCCTTCCTCCATTGAATTGCTCTTGCATCACTGTCAAAATCAGTTAAAATCAGTTGAGCATGTTTGTGTGGGTCTATTTCTGGTCTATTTCTACTCTGCTCCATTGACCTATGTGTCTATACCTCCACCAATACCACATTGTCTTGAGTTCTGTAGATATACACTAAACCTTAATATCAGATAGAGTAATTCCTCACATTTTGTTCTTTTTTTCCAAGACTATTTCAGCTATCCTAAGACCTGTGCCTTTCCATACAAATATTAGAATAAGCTATTTATGTCTGCAAAAACTTTGCCAGGATTTAGATAGAAATTAAATGAAATATATAGATCAAATTGTGGAGAATTGACATCTTTACTATGAGTCTTCCAATCCCTGAACATGGTCTACTTCCCCATTTATTTAGTTCTTCTTTGATTATTTTCATTAGTAAGGTTCAGCATACAAATACTTTAAATGTTTTGTTAAGGACATACCTACGTGTCTTAGTCTACTTGGGCTTCCCCCATAACAAAATACCATAGATTTGATGGCTTAAAAAATAGAAATTTATTATTTTTTCCCAGTTCTGGAGGCTGAAAATCAGAGATCACAGTACCAGCATGGTCAGGTTCTGGTAAAGGCTCTCTTCCTGTGCTCACATGGCCTTTCCTGGGTGCATGCACAGAGAGAAAGATAGGGAGAGAGAGACAGAGTTCTCCATCTTTTTATAAGGCCACCAATCCTATCAAATGAGGACCCCACCATTATGACCTCATTTAACCTAAATTACCTCCTTAAAGCTCCATCTCTAAATATAGTTGCATTAGTGGTTAGCTAGGCTTCAACATATGAATTTCATGAGGAGGGGACACAATTTAGTACATAGCACTAAATAATTTGTTTTCTTTAGAGTAATTATGATATTGTGTTTTTAATTTACTTTACTCATGTTCATTGTTAATAGACATGGGATTATTTTTAATGTGTTGATTTTTATCTTATGCCATGGCATAGGATAAAAAAACTCACTAGAATATTTTTGTGTTAATATGGAAACTTTTTTGTAGATTCATTGGAATTTGATACATAGACAATCATGTCACCGGCAAGTAGAGACAGCTTAAAAAATTACATACCTAAAAAAAAAAAAAAAAATTACATACCTTGCTTTTTCTTTATCTCACTTTATTGCACTGCTAGGACTTCTGGTATTATGTTGAGTAAAAGTGATAAGAGCATAAATCCTTGCCCTGTTCCCAATCTTAGTGGGAAAGCATTCAGTCTTTCATCATTAAATGTATTAGTAGTAGTTTTTTGCAGCTGTTCTTTATCGAGTTTAGGGAATTCCCTGTATTCTTAACTTACTGAGAGATTTGTATTTTTATCATGAATAGGTTTTGGTTTTTGTCAAATGCTTTGTCAGCATCAGCTGATACTCCTTTCTCTTTTGCTTTTTGACATAATGAAATTCCATTGATTCACTTTTGAATGTTGATTCAGCAGTATTGCAAACCTGGAATCATTCCCGTTTATCATTGGGTATGATTCTTTTTATACATTCTTTAGCTCAGTTTGCTAATGCTTGTTGAGGACTTTTGCATCTAAAGAGATATTACTGTATACCTTTCTCTTTGCACTGACTTTGGTTTTGGTATCAGGATAATAATACTGGCCTCATAAAATACATTGGGGAGTTTTTCTTTCTCTTCTATCTTCTAGAGGAGATTGTGTAAAATTGATGTTATTTTTCTTTAAAGATTTATAATAATTAAATAATAATTTATAATATTCCAGTGGATGTTTATAATAAGATAGTAAAACAATCTGAGCTCAGGGATATATTTTTGTCATGAGATTTTAATTAAAAACATTGAATTGTTATGGGGATTTTCAGATTATCAATTTCATATTGGTGAATATTGGTAATTTCTGTTGCTTAAGGAATTTTTTTGTCATAATATTCATTAATTATATACTTTGTATAGTTTTACAAGTGGTTATTTTAGCACTTTTAATGTTTGCATGATCCCTAGTTATACCTTATTTAATTACTGATATTGATGATTTGTGTATTCTCTCTGTTTTCATTCAGTCTTGCTAAACGTTTATCAATGTAATAGATTATTTTGAACCAGCTTTTCATTTCATCAATTATTGTTATCATATTAATTGATTTGTGTTTTTGTCTTTATTATTCCCTTTCTTCTGCTCTTTTTGATTTTAGTTTGCTCTTCGTTTTCTACTTTCTTGAAGTGGGAGCTTTGGCTCTTTTTTTTAGATATTTTCTCATTACTGCTATAAATTTTCCTCTCGGCACTGCTTTTATTTTCTTTTTTTTATTATTTCAGCATATTATGGGGGTACAGATTTTAAGGTTTCAATAAATGCCCTTTTCCCCCCCTCCCCCCACAAGTCTAGTTTCCAGCATGACCATTCCCCAAATGGTGCACATCTCACTCATTATGTATATATATACCCGCCCCCTCCCCCCTCATCCCTGCCCAATACCCTATTACTGTAGTACCTATGTATCCACTTAGGTGCTGCTCAGTTAATACCAGTTTGCTGGTGAATATATGTGGTGCTTGTTTTTCCATTCTTGGGATACTTCACTTAGTAGTATGGGTTCCAGCTCTAACCAGGAAAATATAAGATGTGCTATATCACCGTTGTTTCTTAGAGCTGAATAGTACTCCATGGTATACATATACCACATTTTATTAATCCATTCTTGGATTGATGGGCACTTGGGCTGTTTCACAGCCTTGCAATTATGAATTGTGCTGCTATAAATATTCGAGTGCAGGTGTCTTTTTTGTAGAGTGTCATTGGATCTTTTGGGTAGATGCCCAGTAATGGGATTGCTGGGTCAAATGGTAGATTCACTTGTATCACTTTAAGGTATCTCCATATTGCTTTCCACAGAGGTTGAAATAGTTTGAAGTCCCACCAGCAGTGTAGGAGAGTTCCTCTCTGTCCGCATCCACGCCAGGATTTATTGTTTGGAGACTTTTTGATACAGGCCATTCACACTGGAGTTAAGTGATGTCTCATTGTAGTTTTGATTTGCATTTCCCTGATGATTAGAGATGGTGAGCATTTTTTCATATGTTTGTTGGCCATTCTTCTGTCTTCTTTAGAAAAGTTTCTGTTCAAGTCCTTTGCCCACTTTTTAATAGGGTTATTTGATTTTTTCTTGCTGATTTTTGTAAGATCTAAGTATATTCTAGTTATCAGCCCTTTATCGGATATGTAGGATACAAAAATTTTCTCCAATTCTGTAGGTTGTCTGTTTACTTTCATGACTAGTTCTTTGGCTGTGCAGAAGCTTTTTAGTTTCATCATGTCCCGTTTATTTATTTTTGTTGCTGCTTTGATTGCCTTTGGGGACTTCTTCATAAACTCATTGCCTAGGCTGATGTCTAGGAGAGTGTTTCCAACATTTTCCTCTAGAATTCTAATAGTTTCATACCTTAGGTTTAAGTCTGTTATCCAGCGTGAGTTGATTTTTGTGAGAGGTTAAAGGTGTGGGTCCTGCTTTAGCCTTCTACAAGTGGCTATCCAGTTTTCCCAGCACCATTTATTGAAAAGGGATTCTTTTCCCCAGCATATGTTTTTGTCTGCTTTGTCAAAGATTAGATGGTTATATGAGGATGGTTTTATATCAGGATTCTCAGATCTGTTCCACTGGTCAATATTCCTATTTTTGTGCCAATACCAGATTGTTTTAATTACTATAGCTTTGTAGTATACTTTGATATCTGGCATATTAATACCTCCCATTTTGTTTTTGTTGCCTAGAATTGCTCTTGATATTCTGGGTCTTCTTTGGTTCCATACGAAGCGTAAAATTATTTTTTCTATATCTGTGAAGAATGCTGATGGGATTTTAATAGGTATTGCATTGAATCTGTAGATCAGTTTGGGTAGTATAGACATTTTAATGATGTTGAGTCTGC
>VSMD01049673.1:0-55592 GCA_008750895.1 Mirza zaza | reverse complement strand
TGTCTCAAAAAAAAAAAAAAAAAAAAAAAAAAAAAAAAAGAGGTTTAACATTTAATTTTAAAAACTAAGGTATAATATGTACATCAGGCCAGGCGTGGTGGCTCATGCCTGTAATCCTAGCACTCTGGGAGGCTGAGGTGGGCAGATTGCTCGAGGTCAGGAGTTCGAAACCACCCTGAGCGAGACCCCATCTCTACTAAAAATAGAAAGAAATTAATTGACCAACTAAAAATATATATACAAAAAATTAGCCAGGCATGGTGGCGCATGCCTGTAGTCCCAGCTACTTGGGAGGCTGAGGCAGGAGGATCACTTGAGCCCAGGAGATTGAGGTTGCTGTGAGCTAGGCTGATGCCATGGCACTCACTCTAGCCTGGGCAACAAAGTGAGACTCTGTCTCAAAAAAAAATATAATAATAATAATAATATGTACATCAAATGTTATGTACAACTTAGAAGTGTACAGATATCCTCACTGAATTTTTACAGTGGGAACACACCAGTTAACCACCATCCAGATCACGAAACAGAACATTACCAACATCCCTGAAGCATCCCTTGGGCCAATCTTCCCATCATTCCGTGTCCCCCACCTAAAGGTAACCAGAAGTTTAACTTCTATTGCCTAGATTAGTTTTGTTTAGACTGTAGACATTTAAAAAGTAGGTAGGAAAAGAGCTTAAAAATAAAACTGAAACAACCTGGTGGGAGAAATGGGAGGATGTCAAAAGAACTTGATCTGGGCTCTACTTATCATGTACACACACCAGTTGGAAGCTAGTGATAAAATTAGAGGGGCCTTGGAAATCCTCTTTGAGGGAAATATAGCAAGCTGAGTTCATGGAGCAGTTGGTAGTGACAGCAACTGTATCCATGTCTAGGACAGGTAGAGTCTGTGAGGCAACCTGCAACATATTGTGCTTAGTGGCAGCAGCAAGGACAGTGGTGGATGCAATTCGATTGCATGATTTGGTGTGGTCTTCTTTATGTATCCTCTAAGTTGGATTCTTCAGACTCTTGGCAATTATGTGAGCTACCCAATATAATCTAATACTGTCTATTGCCTTACTAAGTCAAAAGAGAAAAACCTTATAATTGTTGTGTAAGACTATTGGTTGCTTACCCAAACATTATTCTTTTTGAAACAGTCATTTCTGTTTTTGAAACAACTGTTTTTTGTTTGTTTTTCATTTTTTCAGGAAGCATGTGCTCAGTCTAAGGGGATACATCATGATTGGTCCATACCTTTCATGTAGTACCATCCTTTTTTGCCAGCGTTCATTAACTCTCATCTTCATAACAATCCTGCCGGGCCGGGCTCGTTTTTCTTTCTTTTCTTTTCTTTTCTTTTTTTCTTTCTTTTCTTTTCTTTCCTTTCCTTTCTCCTTTCCTTTCCTTTCCTTCTTTCTTTTTTTTTTTTTTTTGAGACAGAGTCTCACTTTGTTGTCCAGGCTAGAGTGTGGTATTGTTTTTTCCATCTTACTGATGTGAAAACCCAGGCTCAGAGAAGTGACTGGTTTTGAACACAGGTCTCACTCCATACAGCTCCTTGCAATGCGCTACACCATTACTCATCCATTGGCAATTTGGTACATGTTTTATGACTCTGGTTGTGGGTATCCTGCTTTCCTATTTGAATAATAAGGGTGTTTTGTAATGCCTCATTTCCCATCACCCTAGAAAATCTGGGAACTCCTTAAGGCGACTCACTAATCCTTAGGAACCACTCCTAATGACATCTAGGACCCCCTCAACCTCCTGAAGTGCCTCTAATGACTCCCAGGATCCCCTCTTTCCGTCCCAAGAGCTGTTCCTAATGACCCCCAAATCCCTGCTCACTGAGGAATTGCCTTTTAATGACCCTAAGGACACCTTCCCTTAGAACCTGTTCTAATGACCCTCAGGACTCCTTTCCCCTCAGGAACTGTCCCGGCTTGCCAGCAAGTGAGGGGATTCTAAGGACACTGGAGTTTGTTTGTAAAAACCGAGACAAGCTGGACAAACTGGGACAAGTTGGTCACCCTTTCAGGACTCCTTGACCTCGGAAGCTGCCCCTACGGGCCCTCAGCACACTTCCACGTTAGGCAACGGAGCTACTAAGCCCGAGAAAACTTTGGCCCATCCTTTCCTTACAAACATCCTCTAATAACCCAAAACAACCTACCCGACCAGCCCATTTCTAGGTACTCGCCTCTTTCAACCCTGATTAGTTATGGGTGGCCAGAGTCCCCCTATGATTGGCCAACTCCTCGATCCAGGCGAGATGCTCAGTGGCCGCGTTTCCGAGTGGTACAGCATTTCCTCCTGGCAACAGCCCCAGCCGGCGCTCATAGGCTGAGCAGATTGATATCGCCGGACTGTGAGGCGGCTGCAGCGCGTGCTCATTGGCTGTTTGAAGGCTTATAGCCCCCCTCAGATTGGTTGGCTCTGTGGGGCGTTGTACGGCTGCGCAGATGCCGACTTTAGAGGAGGCGGAGCTTCGTCCTTCGCTTGCTGGAAAAGCCGTAGGATCGGCTAGCGGCGGCAGCAGAAGCCGAGCCTAAGCCCTGCCGGGGCTTGGGACTTTAGGTGAGAGCTGTAGGGTTTTGTAATCCTTTAGGTTCATTGCTGCGGCAGCCGTGACCGTGAGCTTCCGTGGGGGAGGGGCGGCGGGGTGAGTGTTTCAGCGTTGAGTAATGGGCATGTCTCTCGGCCAATAGGAAAAGGAACTTCTAAAATGGATTCTGAGATTGGCCCTTTCCAATCTTTTGTGGCCAATGGACGTCGGGACAGGGGGGCGGGTCCTCTGGGCCTTATTTTCTTCTTCCTGCGTCCGGGCCTCGCTCGCCAAGGCGGCGGGGCCGGCAGGGGGCTGTACCTTTGCGCGGTGAGGTTCGGGGACCCTGGGCGCCGGGGTTTGTCTTTGCAGTGATCCTCGCGGGAGTGGCTGCAGAGGAAAGGTGTGGGAGTTTGAGGTGGTTGTTTGCAACAGCTACCTTTATTGAGTGGCTAAGTACTGGGCCTAGCATTTCGCTTGCATCATCTGAGCTCATCACAGCGACCGTACAGGGCAGGGGGTTGGAATCCCCATTTTACAGGTAGAGAAACTGAGACTCAGCTAACTCCCACAGCCAAGGTCACACAGCTGATAAACGGCAGAGATGGGATCTGTGTTCAGAATTTTGACTCCGAAGCCGGTGCTCTTGAACCACTAGGCTTTGTTGCTGGATGCGGGAGGGAAGGTGTCGGGAAACGGGAGCTTTCCCCAGGGAATAGATTGGGGGAAGGGAATCCTAGGATTGAAGAAAGGGGATGAATAGCTGAAATGAGGGTGAGCAAATCAGTTATTCAGCAGTTATGGAGTGCCTACTCTGTGCCATGCTTTGTTCTAGGCATACAAAGATGAATAGGGCCAGAGGCTGATGAAGCCCCATTACGGCCCCTTTCAAGGCCCGGGGAAGGGGCCCCCATACTGTATTCACTTGATTGTATGTTTTTATAAAATTTGCAAAGGTAGGATATTTTGAATTCTTTATTTTAAGAGTTTCCTCAAAATTGATAAGCTTCAGGGTTCTCCATATTTGGATCTGCCCTTGCAAAGGACAGCCTACGTGGAGATTAGAATGTAAGTAGTATAGGGTAATGGAAGGTGCACTAGGAGTGCACTGTGGGCAAATTTCGTGGTATGTAAAGCAGAGATAACAGTATGCCTGCCATGCAAAGTTTCTGCAGGGTTCGTAAACAAACAGCTCCTGGCCAGGAACACACCCTATTTTTGGTGGAATGGAAGGCTGAGAGATGTGGGTAATAAGGGTTTGTCTTCTACCTTACACAATTTTGCTCCATGCTATCTCTCACATCTGTTACTAGATTTCTGGTAGATTGGAGGCAGTTTTCTTTCTTCTGAGCTCTCAAGGGGACTCTAGTAGCTGCACTGCCATTGCTTTTGGCCCCAGATTGTGGGAGCAGAACTGCTGGACCCTTTGGAGGTTTAGTAAAGGAAAGGACATACTGTTAGCTTCTAAACTGGCTCCTTTTGACTGGTATGCTTTGCACATTTGAGATTGTCTGTTGTGTTACTAACCAGTGGAGATGCACCTGCTTAGCTGAAGTCCCCTTCTAAAAATGTAAAGTATTTATTTTGCTTTCTCAAGTCAGTTATGAAGACTTGCCTGTTTAAATTTTGTCCTTTAAGTTCTGGGTACGATGCAGTTGAACTTATTTCCACCTTGGTTTCATTAAGTATTGCTGAAACTGCATTTTGATTTAGTTATCAGAACAATTTCACTTTAGGGTTTTAAAATCATAAATCACACTACTAATATCAAAGTACTTTAGAACCCTTAAACTTATCTTGAAGCCAAGTAATTTTTCTTAGGAATCTATAATCCTGTTTTAAAGCTGTGCACTAGGAAGGAGCTCATAGGTGGCTTTTTAAGTCAGGTTGTAGTATCTTATGTTTAATACTCTGAGAAGGGATTAGCAAGATGTGAATAAGGGAATAACCCGAACTGAAAAGGGTAAAATATGGGCAGGCCAGTTGTATTGTTAGATAGGACCAACAACCAAATAATTACAGTTTCCCTTTTTAAGCTGATACAGTATCTTTGTTTAAGTGAGATTTGTATACATGCAGTTTTGATACATTAGGTTCTTTTTTTTTTTTTTTTTTTTTTTGAGACAGAGTCTCACTTTATTGCCCAGGCTAGAGTGAGTGCCGTGGCGTCAGCCTAGCTCACAGCAACCTCAAATTCCTGGGCTCAAGCAATCCTGCTGCCTCAGCCTCCCAAGTAGCTGGGACTACAGGCATGTGCCACCATGCCCGGCTAATTTTTTCTATATATATTTTAGTTGGCCAATTAATTTCTTTCTATTTATAGTAGAGATGGGGTCTCGCTCTTGCTCAGGCTGGTCTCGAACTCCTGAGCTCAAATGATCCGCCCACCTCGGCCTCCCAGAGAGCTAGGATTACAGGCTTGAGCCACCGAGCCCGGCCCATTAGGTTCTTTTTAAACAGAACCTTTTCTATTTGTATTTCTAGTTGATTTAAATAACTTCTAGAGGCAGATTCCAAGTGTGAGGTCTTGCTGCTGCTTCAGAATTTTTACACCATCTTTTACTATGTTCAGTACTGATATTCCCAGCATTTAATTTTAATTACATTTTATATAATTTTATGCTCTTAATGTATTTCTTCAGATTCCTGTTTGACCAAAGTGACCTCAAAAAAGAGGGAAAATGGCTTCTGAATCTGAAACCCTGAATCCCAGTGCTCGGATAATGACGTTTTATCCAACCATGGAAGAGTTCCGGAACTTCAGTAGATATATTGCCTACATTGAATCCCAAGGAGCTCATAGGGCTGGGCTAGCCAAGGTAAGGAGTTGGAATCTTCCACTTGGCTTTTGTGTTGGAGGGTAGCTGTTGAGATTTTTCCTAAATGAAGACGAACTAGGTTTACTGAAAGTTGGGTGTGGTGATGACTTTAGTAAATGCTGTCCTATTTGCAAGTTAATTCATCTTGTTAACATCAGAAACATTTCTGCTTTTAGGTAGGATGAGAGCTACTTGGAATCTCCCAAAAGGGGAGGTTAAGAGCCAGCATTTCCAGACCTAGCTCCTCCTGTGCTTCAGGCCTTATGGCGAAGAGGCTGAAAAATATGAGCGCAAGAGAAGTAGATGGCATGAGCACTTAGTGACAGTTAAAAATGACTAAAGCACCCAGCTCCACCATGAGTTTGCCACCAATAGAGGAGGAAACTGTACGAGTATAGAGTTGACCACATCAAGTAAAATTTTAGGGGTTTCGTTTTGTTTCATTTTTGGTTTTTTGAGACAGAGTCTCACTCTGTTGCCTGGGCTAGAGTGCCGTAGCGTCAGCCTAGCTCACAGCAACCTCAAACTCCGTGGCTCAAGCGATCCTACTGCCTCAGCCTCCTGAGTAGCTGGGACTACAGGCATGCACCACTATGCCTGGCTAATTTTTTAAATATATTTTTTAGTTGTCCAATTAATTTCTTTCTATTTTTAGTAGAGATGGGGTCTTGCTCTTGCTCAGGCTGGTTTCGAATTCCTGACCTTGAGCAATCCTCCTGCCTCAGCCTCTCAGAGTGCTAGGATTACAAGCGTGAGCCGCCGGCCCGGCCTCATTTGTTTTTTTAAGAGAGCTTTGGGCTGTTAGATTGAGGAAGAATCAACTCTTCAACCTCCTTTCTTGGTGCCCAGATAAATTACTGAGGCTGGGAACAAGTGTTACTTTAGGTCATTGCAACTAGGCAGCTAGTTGGTGGCAAAACTGGATGAGGGCTAGCATGACTGTGACTGACTGTGTTTGGGTGAACATGGGTAAATTAAAGTAACATTCCAGTAAAAGTGACCATAAGGTTGGATAGCAACCTACACACTTCCTGAACTCTGACTGGCTTACCAGGTTTCTCATCTGTCTCTTGTGTTCCCTACAGGTTGTTCCTCCAAAAGAGTGGAAGCCACGAGCATCCTATGATGATATCGATGAATTGGTCATACCTGCCCCCATCCAACAGCTGGTGACAGGACAGTCTGGCCTCTTTACTCAGTACAACATACAGAAGAAAGCCATGACTGTTCGAGAGTTCCGCAAGATAGCTAATAGCGATAAGTGAGTGCAAACACTTTCTTACCTGTCATAGTATCTAGGAGCTATTGTCTCATCTTCCTAGCATCTCCAAGTCCTCCTGAAAAACAGTTTCCTCTCTTCTGGCTTCTGTTTCCCTCTCTACTCTTTTTATGGAAGCATTTACTCCTCTTAGTACTGTGTCACAATCTAAACCTGTTCCTCCTCTTATATGAAGTAATCCCATTGTTTTCCATGAGAAGTAGAATCATTTTCTGACTCTGGTAAAATTGTTAAGTTGCAAAGGAGAAAATTGAAGGTGGATCAAAAGGAGCTTTTGCTGTATGTATCGACACCACCTGCTTACCAGAAAGGTTTCAGTAGTTTCAGTTCAGCTCTCCTTTAGGGATCCTCTGTCTTTAATCACGCCCATCCAGCTGCTAGCTCATTTCCGTTTTGACATTATCAAATTTAAATAAATGACCAAGCTCGTTGCTATATTCTGTCATTCCATACGTCATCTGTGCATTCTTGACTCTTTTAGAAATGTCTTTCTTTGTTTAGGCCTGCTGTTTCCACTTGTTTTTCTTTGCTGTTTTTAAACATTTTGCTCTCATTTTACTTTGCATTTACGGAGAATGAATTTCGTTTCCTTCATTTGGCTCTGACTACTTTTAATCTTTTTTCTTGGATCTTCTCACTTTTGACTTCACTCCTTCATTTTGAGTTTCAACACAGGGTTCCACCGCTTTCCCTTGCTTCTCCTCCTGAGCCTTTTTGTTCCATCCATGCCTTGATTTCAGCCTCTGAGACATAACTGCGCCTTCACCGTGTGTAAGCCCAGAGCAGGTGCTTTCCCTTGCCAGCCTTCACACTGCTGGGGATGGCACTTCATGTGCTTAATCATTTCTGTCTCGTGTCAGATCTTGCTCTTTCTATTTCTACTCTTTGCCTTCTTTTCATTTGACTTATCACAATTCTAACTGAGGTCTTCCAGTTTTATTGACAACTTTTAAAACATCTTCATTGCTAGCCAACCTGCTGGCCAATGAGAGTATTTATGTTAAAGTCTATGTGACTTACTCTTCAGATGAAGGGCCACATCATCCTTCATGTCATGCTTGATGTCTGATTTTAGCCATGCATGGGGACCCACCTCTGCTGCCTTCTATTTCTCATGTGGAGTTCCACCAGGGGCTGCAGCCTCTTCTGTCTTCTTTTTTTGTTAACACATGCTAGGCTTTTTCTTCTTGCAGGATACTTCTTTTCTTTTTAAATTAACCAGCCCTACCAGGGGTGGGGAACCTGTGGCCACATGTGGCGCTCCAGATCCGCCAAGTGATTTGTTCTGTAACATTTGGATTCGGTCAAAAGGCCACACTCAAGGATCCAGAAGGCCACATGTACCCCCAAAGCTGCAGGTTCCCCACCTCCTGCTGGAGATTCTTACTCTTGATTTCTATTTGAATGTCCAGGTAGCTTTAAGAAAAGCCAGTAGGTAAAAACCTAAATTTATAAAACAGATCAGTTGGAGGTAGAGGAGTTACCACTTTACATCCACTCATATTTTTTGCCATTTTAGTTACAGTGTGCCTTAGGTTTTCTACCTTTTCAAATACCTGTAAGGTTTGTGTATTACTCCTTTTAAATTGCTGCATAAGAATTTTTAAATGGTTTGAACTTTTTAAAAAATACTTTTTGGAGTAAATTCTCAGTATATGATTATTAAACAAAGAGTATGATATTTTTATGGTTTCAGATAGAATGGGTAGATGTGAATTTGTGTATATGTATGTATATTTTCCTAAATGGAATTTTGATGTGCAAAAATATATTTTTACTAAAATATCTTACATTTTTAGGCATAATTATTTGTTGGGTGTTAGCTACTGCACAAGGTGCAGGAATATAGCAGTGACACCTACAAATGAGTCTTCTTTACAACAGTTTAGAGAAGGGAATGCTGTTAGAAAGTCTTAGCTTTTCACAAGCTGGTGGGTTTTGGTTGTCTGTGGATGTGTAGGGATTTGTGGTTCTTGGTTCTCATAAGTTTGTAAGCCTATTTTCTCCATGGGTAGCCAGGCTACTCCTGAATCTGGCAGGGTGTGGTTTAAGTAGAATTGAGGGTATCATGCTTCTTAAGGAAGATGAGTGTACATCTGTGTGTACGTTACCTTCCTCAGGCCCAGAGCTCATGGAAGGGCTGTTGAGGGTGTTACTATGTATTAGAGCCTTGAGGGCCAAATTAAATCTCGTTCATTAGAAATGTCTTGTGTTCCAGGAATAGGGGATTATGTCTTATACTGTTCATAATGCCTAATAAACCCCTATAAATAGTTAATACTTTTTTTTTTTACTTTCAAAAGGTACTGTACTCCACGCTATAGTGAGTTTGAAGAGCTTGAGCGGAAATACTGGAAAAATCTCACTTTCAATCCTCCAATCTATGGTGCAGATGTGAATGGTACTCTCTATGAAAAGGTGAGACTGACTGGAAACCCTCTGCAGCATTTTTGTAATTTTCTAATGTAATACCATTTTTTTCTGCCCAGCACATAGTAGGCTCCTAAAAGCTGTTTGGTGAGTGGGTGGATGAACAAATGAATGATCTACCACCAGCTGATGTGCATCGCTTGCTTAATTGTGGGTATTTTTGCATGTGACTGAATTTTATTTCTCTCACTTTACATATGAATTGAGTGATGTGGTGTTCTTTTCAAGGGCTGTTAGCATAGTCAGTGGGTGGTAGTTGATGAATTCTTGAAAGGGTGGAGCCAATCAGAAAATGAAATGGGGGAAAGGCAGTGTGGTTTCTGCAGAAAAAAGATCACTGACTAATCTAATGAAAGGGGCATATATTTGAGAAGAGAAATGTTTTGATTTTTCCGAACCCTCATACTAGATTCTGTAGCAAAAGCTATTTAACTGATCACATTGCCTTGGGACATAGTGCTTTTGGGATAAAGAACTGTCTTATCTGGGTGTGATGGCTCCGCCCACAATCCTATCTCTTTGAAAGGCCAAGGGGAGGATCACTTGAGACCAGGAGTTTCAGACTAGCCTGGAAAACAGGAGACCAAAAAAAAAAAAAAAAAAATTAGGTGGGTGTGGTGGTGCATGCCTGTAGTCCCAGCTTCTGCAGAGGCTGAGAGAGGAAGATCATTTGAGCCTAACAGTTTGAGGTACAGTGAGCTCTGATGACACCACTGCACTCTAGCCCAGGCAACAGAGTGAAACCCTTTCTCAAAAACAAAAACAAAAGAATGACAAAAAACCAAAACTTTTTTTTTTTTTCCCCAGACAGAGCCTCACTCTGTTGCCCAGGCTAGAGTGCCGTGGCATCAGCCTAGCTCACAGCAACCTCAAACTCCTGGGCTCAAGCAATGCTACTGCCTCAGCCTTCCGAGTAGCTGTGACTACAGGCATGCGCTACCATGCCTGGGTAATTTTTTCTCTGTATTTTTAGTTGTCCAGCTAATTTTCCTCTATTTTTTTTTTTAAGTAGAGACGGGGTCTTTCTCTTGCTCAGGCTGGTCTTGAACTCCTGAGCTCAAACGATCCTCCTGCCTTGGCCTCCCAGAGTGCTAGGATTGCAGGTGTGAGCCACTGTGCCCGGCCCAAACCAAAACTCTCAAGTATGGTAGGAGGGAAAAATACTTGGGACTGTCTCTGGATGATTGAAAAATCTGTAGGGTCTTTCAGAGATTATCACTCATGTTAATTTTAATGTTTTTATCAATTATTGGAAGAGTTTTAAAAGTGAAGTCCAAGTTTGTTGATAAGTTTTTTTAGGTAGAAAGTCAAGCTCATAGGGATGAATGGCAGGAAGATGCTGTAAGGATCTGGGATGGGGAGGGACAAGGCAGGACTTTTGATAATCCAGAACCCACTTATGTGTGGTGAGTTCCTGGCCGACCATTGCAATGCTGGAGGAGGATATTATAGACTTTTTATGAAGACACTACCAAGTGGAAATTGGGGCTGAAAAAGACACAAAATTACTATAGTTAATTCCCATGTTTTGCTTTTTTTGTATGTGATCTAAGAGTTCTTTCCTATTTTGACCTGTTTAGCTTTGGTTCAAACTCTTTCTCTTGGGATTTAAAACAGGTGCCTGTCATCTCTTTATTTTTATATTTTTTTATTTATTTTTTCCAGCATGTTATGGGGGTACAAATGTTAAGGTTACGTATATTTCTCTCCTCCCCCCCAGTCTCTTTATTCATCTTTCTACACTAGCCTCATTCACATAGTAGTATTTGCCCTTTGAAGGTATATTGGCATCAGTTCCAGTGGTAGCTCCGAAAGTGATTGAGGGATGCTGCGATCTTCATGTCCGTATTATTCTACATGTTTGGCAGAGGTGACAGCTCCCCTGTGACCTATTCTGGGATTTATAAGTTCAGAGCTTCAGTTTATATTCAAATGTAACTTGCCCTGGACTGTCATTTCCTTTGCAGCATGTTGATGAGTGGAATATCGGCCGGCTGAGAACCATCCTGGACTTGGTGGAAAAGGAGAGTGGGATCACCATTGAGGGTGTGAACACCCCATACCTGTACTTTGGGATGTGGAAGACATCCTTTGCCTGGCACACCGAAGACATGGACCTGTACAGCATCAACTACCTGCACTTTGGAGAACCAAAGTCCTGGTAAAGTCTGTCTTCAGTTAGCACTGGGCTTCCCATGCCAGAACAGGGCCTCACTTTTAACATGCATGGGAAACACCTTGGGATTGTGTTAAAATGCAGATTCTGGTTCAGTAGGCTTGGGGTGGAGCTGGCATTCTACACTTTAAACACACTTTCAAGTGCTGGGATGCCGTTGGAGCTGTGGTGCTCAGACCACCTTTTGAGTAGCTAGGCTTTAGAGAACAGGGCACTTAATATTGTTGTATGGAAGCATAAGTTGGCTGAGTTACAGAAGCCACAGGGGCTCTTTCAGGCTATTCTACTGCTTTCTAATTTCTTTTTCTGAACAGGCCTGAGGCATTTCTTAGAGGCAGACTTCCAAGACTGGAGTCACTCCTTCAGATGATAGAAAGCTTTCTTTTCCTCATGGAAAAAATATTTGGTGAGCAGCAGTATGTGCTTAACACAAGAGGGGATGCAAGGCTACTCAGCATATATTTCCTCTTCTCCAGGATGTTGCCAGTCCTGTTGGGGAGACAAAGATTGGTCCTCTCTCCTCCCTGACCCATCTCTCAGTGTCGGCATTTAGCGAAGGTGCTACGGATAGCAGCAGCGAATGAGATAGATGGAGGTACCTGCCCTCGCACAGATAGGAGACCAGTCAGGAGATAGAAAGTAGGAAGTGTGCGAGAATGACGATACGGTGTGAGGAAAGCTCTGATGGGGAAGTAGTGGGTGCTAAGGTCCACATACGAAGGGCACTGGGGTGGGCTGGGGTGGGGATTAGAGAAGGTTTCCTTGGCAGAGGTGGCAACTAAACTGAGACCTAAAAAATGAGAAGGGTGGATGGATGGTGGTGGGTTTGGGAAACAGAAGACTGAGGGAAGGAAGTGTGTCCAGGCATTTGGGACCACATGTATAGTCCCAAAGCTACTAAGTTGAGAGAGCACAGTGTGTTTAGAGAGCTCGAGGAAGTCCATGGTGCCATGTGCAAGGATGGGAAGTGAGTGATGAGACTGGAGGGGACACCATGGGCCGGGTTTTGGGGAGTTGTGAAAACTGTGTCCATCTTCATTTTTTCTTTTCAGCATCTTCAGCCACATCCTTTCTCCGGGGTTTTTCTTTCTTCTTTCACATGCTTTCTAGTTTTTGACTTGGGGAATAAAACCTTTTGAGCCTATGGTTATTCCCTGACTGTTGACCTGTTTTCCTTTGTTAGATGGGTAGCTTTGTAGAATCTGTAAATGTAACTTGTGTATCTTGACCATCATTGTTTACTGAAAATTCCCTCATGTTGGGTTTCCATTCTCATATCAGGAGAAGGTTTTCTAGTTATTAATTATATACACTCTTCAGGTCATCTGAAGTGGGACCTTCAGAGACTTTGGTGCAAGGTTGCCTGATGGGTCCCAAGTCCTTTAGGTGACATTTTTCTCAACTCTCCTCCTCTGTTTTGTATTATAATGAAGCTAATTGGAATGGGAAGATTTGTTGTTGTTGTGGAATAATCTTTAGAATAGATTATAAAGGTTAAAATAGTTACTGTGAGTTTGAGAATATAAAGTTTAACAGCTTTGCAAAAGTTTTAAATGTTCTTTCTTTCTTTCTTTTTCTTTTTCTTTCTTTCTTTCTTTTTCTTTCTTTCCTCCCTTCCTTTCCTTCCTTTCCTTCCTCTCCTTTCTCTCCTCTTTTCTTTTTTTTAATCTAGTGCAGTTTCTGTGGTGTTTAGAGACCCTACTGGTTAGAGGAGTAATTCATTATTGGGTAATCAGTGTATGTAACTGCTGAGAGTTGGAAGGAAAATGGGCTCATTCATCAGCAGACACGGGGCTAGGCCTCTAAGTGTCTGATCCATCTTCACCTCATTTTCCATCTTTCTAGCATATCCCCCTGTTAGGCCTTTCAGGCTCTGCCAGGAGTGTTTTTAAAATTGCTGAGGTTATATAAGGCCATCCTTCTTTTCTTTACCTTTTAAAAATTTTATTACATGAACAACATTATAAAGGAGAGTAACATTGTATACCATAAATCCTGGCTCATGGTGAATATTTAATAAATGTCTTATTAAATGAATGACTTTAAATAAATTCACTCACAATTCTATGGGGGCTGCCCACTCCTCTCTCCAAATAGTCTAATATTTCATTTTTCCAGATTCCTTTCTGGTGCTTGGGAAGTTTAAAAAATCTGCTGTTTCAAGGTGTTTTGAGAGTGAAAACAAGCCCCTTAGCGCCTGTGCCTATCCTTTGCCCAGGGTCTGATGCTCTCATGTGATTTCAGGTACTCTGTTCCGCCTGAGCATGGAAAGCGGTTGGAGCGCCTTGCCAAAGGTACTGTGTCTCCTCCCTGTGCTGGGTTGGACCCTCTTGTGAGCTGTGCTCATTGCTCTAAAATTTGCATTTCTTGTGGTCAAATTCTTGGATGGCCTTTCGCAGGCCTGTCGGTGGGGGTGGGCTGGACTGCCAGATTGGTTACCTTAGCAGAGCAAGCACAATCAGGGCCTTTCCCTGCTTCATCCTGGGAAAGCACTTCATCATTCCTTCTTTGGTGTCTTCGCTTCAGTTTTACCAAGCACAGATTTATTTGACTGAGGATAGTTCATCAGTCATATTGAGTCTCATTCTTTTTGCCAAAAACCCAAACGTTAAAGTCAAAATTGAATTATGTCATGCTTTGATTCTTTTAAGGGGACTTTGATAGATTTGTCCCTTTAAGAGAGCCTATTTCAGGAAAGCCTGGGTAAACTACTGTAGCTGTGTTACTGACAGAAGATCGAGGATATAGGTGACTGGTTGGTGAAAGGTCCTAAATAGCTTTAGAGTTCTGTAAGAACAGAGGCAGCTTGGGCAATCTCAATCCCCCAAACAGTTTGATTACCCATGTAGCACCCTATGTGGGAGCGAGTTTAGAAGCTCATTGTAGAATCTTAGAATAGGCTTAGAGCTAGAGGCATCCTTGGAGAGCACATTGGTGATTCATCCTCTTTATCGCCCAGATGAGATGCACGTGTATGAAGTGAGTCCATTGTAGAGCTAATGTGGAGCATTGTGTTAACCCACACCCATTTTCAATTGCACAGGCTTCTTTCCAGGAAGTGCTCAAAGCTGTGAGGCTTTTCTCCGCCATAAGATGACCCTGATTTCTCCTTTAATGTTGAAGAAATATGGGATTCCCTTTGACAAGGTGAGCTGATTTTATATACAGAAGTCCTTAGGGCACAGACTCCCTTTTTCTGGTGTTTATTTTACAGTTTTCTTATAGTTCATCACTGTGTACCAGGTATCGGCCAAAGCTAAACTCTGTAACAATACTTTGATCTAAGGGTGTTAAAGGTGGGGCTACTGTACTTTTGTGGTGCCAGAGGAGAGTCAGATCCCTTTGAACAGTGTTAATTTGGAAAAATTGTTAAATACAGTCATGGCATCTTATTAGCTCAAGTCTTTGCATTTTATAAAAGACATGAAGACACCAGTAGTTTTGTGACTTATCCTTGGTTACGCGGTTAAGTTGTGGCTGAGCTGGAGCTCGGAATGCCAGTTCTATAGACTTCTGCTATTTGAAGCAGCTGCTTTAAGTCTGCTTTTGTGCAGGTAACTCAAGAAGCTGGAGAGTTTATGATCACTTTCCCTTATGGTTACCATGCCGGCTTTAACCATGGCTTCAACTGTGCGGAGTCTACCAATTTTGCCACCCGACGGTGGATTGAGTATGGCAAGCAAGCTGTGCTGGTAAGCCCACTTTGATTTCTTTCTGTAACACCGTGACTAAAAAGTCTGGTCGAGCAAATTCTGGATAGATACATTGGCTAGTGATTAGAACATTTCTGTGAACTGCTGAAATTCAGAAACAAACTGAGTAGGAATGTGCAAAAGTGCCAACATTTTGTGTTCTTAAGGAATTTTTAAAAATGTGTTCAGATTTGGGAGTATAAAATGAAGAAGTGTTGTGCTCAAGTCCATTAGGCATTAAAACCACACACTCATTCAAGCTTTAGGTTTGTGCAAAAAAAGAAAAAGAAAACCACATAGTCACATATATCAATATTTCTTGATTCAATGACTCTGAGAATTCTCTGTTGAGAAATTCTTATGGGTTTACTTTTATCCTAGGCAGGCAGCAGGGCTGGATATTTGACTGGGCATAGTAGTCTTGACTGTGTGGGCCTGGCTTGGACAGATGTCAGAGGGCAAGTGGCTGTTGACCAGCCTGGGACCCACATGTAGAGCCTCATGTCTAACTATCCTCTATGCACCTTAGTTAGTGCCTAGGTAGACTTGGCCCAGTGCCATGCATTTTCTGCCCCTTTTTGCTGGCTTCCCTTCATGTTTGAAGGCTCTGCAAGGACAGTATGCCTTCAGTTTGTGAACCAAAACAATTTGGTTTTAAACTGTCTTGTGCTTTTTTTCCTGTTGGAGGGAGGCCATGGCATATGGAGTTGAGGTGGAAGCAGTTAAGGCATGCTCACCTAGGGCTCTTTTGGTTGCTTGTGACAGTGTTCCTGCAGAAAGGATATGGTGAAGATCTCCATGGATGTGTTCGTGAGGAAATTCCAGCCAGAAAGGTACAAACTTTGGAAAGCTGGGAAAGACAGCACAGTTATTGACCATACTCTGCCCACGCCAGAAGCAGCCGAGTTTCTTAAGGAGAGTGAACTGCCCCCAAGAGCTGGGAATGAGGAAGAGTGCCCAGAGGAGGACATGGAAGGGGCCGAGGATGGAGAGGAGGGAGACCTGAAGACAAGGTAACCCAGCAGCCCTGTGGGCCTGGCTGTTTGAGGGAGGGATGCCTGGGCAGCTCCTGTAACCTGCCGAGAGGCTGTTTCTAAGAGGGGTGATGGAGCCAAGGGAGTTTCCTTCTTTTTTTTTTTTTTTTTTTTTTGAGACAGAGTCTTGCTTTGCTGCCCAGGCTAGAGTGAGTGCCGTGGCATCAGCCTAGCTCACAGCAACCTCAAACTCCTGGGCTCAAGCAATCCTGCTGCCTCAGCCTCCTGAGTAGCTGGGACTACAGGCATGCGCCACCATGCCTGGCTATTTTTTTCTATATATATTAGTTGGCCAATTAATTTCTTTCTATTTATAGTAGAGACGGGGGCTCTTGCTCAGGCTGGTTTCGAACTCCTGACCTCGAGCAGTCCTCCCGCCTCAGCCTCCCAGAGTTGCTAGGATTACAGGCGTGAGCCACCGCGCCCGGCGGAGTTTCCTTCTTGATAAAGGCTCCCGGGTCAGAGCCAGGGCATTCAGGCACTTCTAGAATGAGAGTGCCCTGCAGTGAGACCAGTAATGTGCTGGAGCAAGGGGTCCTTTATGCAGTTGAAGGGCTCCCTCTGAGCTAGAAAAGTCACGTTTACTTATCGTCATGTCAAGTGTTTTTTAAAAAGAAAAATGTCGTAGCGGGAATGAGACTCGAGGCACTGGTAATGGTGTGATTTAAGTCTGCCAGTGTTGTCAGTGTCTGAGCCAGAGGATTTGTGCTTCAAGGAGAGTTTATTATCCTGGGCCATATGGGAAAAAAAGGAACATTTATCTGGTACTTTCTATACGCCAGGCACTATGCCAGGTACTCCGCATACCTTTTCTTAATCCTCACAACAAATCCATGAGGTGGGTGGTGATATCTGTATTTTACAGATTATGGAACAAACTCAGAGAGGTGAAGTCCTTTGGTTCAAGTCACACATATGAGAGGCAGCCCTGAGTTTTGAACCAGGCCTAACAGGCTCTGGCCAATTGTTTTCAGTTGTGTGTGAATGTGTTTGTGTGAATAGGTATGTGGGCTCTTAAAAAGTCTGCCCTTTTCCTTGTAGCCTGGCCAAGCACCGAATAGGGACAAAGAGGCACCGCGTTTGTCTTGAAATACCGCAGGAGGTGAGTCAGAGCGAGCTCTTCCCCAAGGAGGAGCTGAGTTCTGAGCAGTATGAGATGACGGAGTGCCAGGCTGCGCTTGCTCCCGTGAGGCCCACCCATAGCTCTGTGCGGCAAGTCGAGGATGGCCTTACCTTCCCAGGTTAGTTGACTATGGTGTTTTTTTTCCATAGCCCTAACTGGTATGTGTCTGCGTTAGATGTCATATTAAGTGCAGAGTCAGAAATAAAAAAGGGGGGAGACAAGTCTGTGAGCAGCTAGTGTAATTATGGACATTGCAATGTGGGAACAGCTTTGGTTAGGGATATATGGGGCACGTAGGGAAAGGCTCCTGCCTCTGCCTGGTCGGGGGTCAGGGAAACATTGAAGGTTTTGGTGAAGGTGACTCTTGTAAGACAAGTAAGTGGGAACTTTCCAGGCAGACAGAGAGTGCAGGGGTATAGAAAGGGCTTCCTAGAGAGGAGCAGCAGGCATGGGCACGGAGATGTGGGTACTGGTGGTGACTTCCTCTCATTTGAGTATGGGGGTGGGAAGGGGGGACGGGGATGAAGCTGGAGAAATCTGGAGATGATGAAGCACTGCCTGCCATCTTAGAGTTTGCTCACTGGGAACTTGAGGAGCTGTTTGTATTTTAAGGGAGGGAATAGTGTGGTCAGTAGTATTTTAGAGCAGTCACTCAGAAGGTCACTGAGGCTAGATTTGTTAGGGAGAGGCTTGTGTCAGTGTCAGATCAGGTGTGACGTGAAGACTTGGTGTGTCTGCTGACAGCCAGACAGCACTGTGGACTCGGACCCTGCGGCTGGGCTGGCTTCTCTTCAGTGGATTCCCCCCGCCCCCAAAATGTATTTATTTATTTATTTATTTTAAGTTGATAAAATTTATGCATTTGTCATGTATAATGTTTTGAAGTTTATGTATGTTGTGGAATGGTTAAATCTAGCTAAAATATGCATTACTTCACATAGCTTTTTTTGTGGTGAGATCATTTAATATCCACTGTCTTTAGTGTTTTTTAAGATCTTTAGCAGACTTGTTAGCTTGGGGTAGCCAGGTCTCTGCTGAACTCAGGCCTTCACTTCCTGCCAGAGACTTGTGGAAATGGCAGCTGCTCCTTCCTGAGTTACTGGGTGTCTGCCGTGTGCCAGGCTGTGCTCCTACCGTGTACTCAGGGGCCATATTTAGGAGCCCTGGAGATAAGTGGTAGCATCCTTACATTACAGAGGAGGAAACTCAAGGCCCAGAGAGGCTGGGCAGTTAGCCCCAGGTCACACAACAAGCCTATTGGTGACAGAGCCAGGAGTTAAAGCCAGGTCTCACTCCCCCAGCTCGCGTTCCCTGTGCTTCACCACTCTGCCTTCAGTCAAGTTCATGTGTGCAAGAGGAGCTTGACTTTGTCTAATGTGTATGTGTATTTCAGATTATTCTGACTCCACTGACGTCAAATTTGAAGAGCTCAAAAACGTCAAACTAGAAGAGGAGGATGAGGAAGAAGAACAAGAAGCAGCTGCCCTGGATCTTTCTGTGAATCCTCCTCCTATAGGGGGACGCCTTGTCTTCTCAGGTTCCAAAAAGAAGCCATCTTCTAGCCTGGGTTCCAGTTCTTCGCGGGATTCAATCTCTTCTGATTCAGAAACCAGTGAGCCTCTCTCCTGCCGAGCCCAAGGGCAGACTGGAGTTCTCACTGTGCACAGCTATGCCAAGGGAGATGGCAGGCTCACCGTGGGAGAGCTGTGCATGAGGAAGAAAGGAAGCACTGCCAGAAGTATCAGTGAGCGGGAGCTGGCAGAGGTATGGCTCTGGGCAGTGGTGTCTGCTCTGGAAGACATCCTGCAGAGGGGAAGTGGATTTGTGGGGCAGAGGCGCTGCAGGTGCCTCCAGCCTGTGGTGGTTGTGTCAAACAGAAAGCATTCACTTTCTGGGTGGCATTCACTCTCTCCCAGCTTTTTCTTTCATGGGAATTCCTTTTCTCTTATCCCTATTGACTGTTGATCTGAGGAATGCATCACAAAAGGCTCAGTGGCAGAGCTGGTTCTCAGCGCAATGGGATGCACACTGCCTTTTCAAGTGGGGTAGGCAGGAGCCCTTTGACCCACATGCCTTAGCAGCACAAGGGTTAGAATGGCAGCATTTGCAGCCCAGATGTTTGGGGCTTTGGGATGAGATGACCTTTCTTACCCTAAAATTCAAGGTTTTTTCTTATCAATCTCAACTGACCTGTAGACTCCCAGGATATCATTGATACAGTATCCTTTTGGAGACCAAGAAGAATTCCCAAAGCAGTACATACGAATATGTTTGTTCAGGCTTTCTAAAACTCACGTTGTTGCCAAAAGCTGTTCCTTCTTTGTATTGTGAATAATGGTTCTTGGTGGACCTGCCACTCTAAGTAGGGTACATAGAGCCATGGGGGGTGCAACCGGACTCATGCTACCCAAGGGAGCTGCTCTTATTCCCCAGCCTTATAGCTTATGTGGGTCAGGTCTCATCCTTTGGGGAAAGGTGACAGACAGTAGGAGCCAGTGCAGAAGGTCCTCTTTATTCCTCATTCCTTTACCTTTAGTGGGCTTTTTTTACTGTGTTTTTTTTTTTTTTAAATTTGATAGATTGGCCTTAGAGCCTTTTTTTTTTTTTTTTTTTTTTTTTTTTTTTTTNTTATTTTTTTGAGACAGAGTCTCACTTTATTGCCCAAGCTAGAGTGAGTGCCATGGCGTCAGCCTAGCTCACAGCAACCTCAAACTCCTGGGCTCAAGCAATCCTGCTGCCTCAGCCTCCCAAGTAGCTGGGACTACAGGCATGCGCCACCATGCCTGGCTAATTTTTTCTATATATATTAGTTGGCCAATTAATTTCTTTCTATTTATAGTAGAGATGGGGTCTCGCTCTTGCTCAGGCTGGTCTCGAACTCCTGAGCTCAAACGATCCGCCCACCTCGGCCTCCCAGAGAGCTAGGATTACAGGCTTGAGCCACCGCGCCCGGCCGGCCTTAGAGCCTTTTACATCCTTGACTGTGGCCTTTTGACTGAATTCAAAGTTTACAGAACAAATCCGTTTATTAAAAAGGGTGCAGCAGAGAAAGAGAAAGATGCAGCTTTTCTTGCTTCTTTGCTGCTTAAAAAAGAATAATCTTGAAATCAGAAGGCTTCAGGTTCCCCACCCCTGATTTAAGGGGTACAAGTGTTTTTTGGTGGATGAATTATATATTAGGTTGGTGCAAAAATATTTGCGGTTTTAGCATTGTTGAAATTTGCCATTTGTTATTGGAATACATTCTTAAATAAATGTGGTTATTTACACATCATTTTAATGTGCATTTCTTGCTTTATTTTTTTTGCTAATGACTTACTACTTGCTGTTTATTTTATATTTATTTTAGACTATGGAAATGTTAGACAAAAAGCAAATTCGAGCAATTTTCTTATTCAAGTTCAAAATGGGTCATAAAGCAGCGGACACAACTCGCAATAACAATGCATTTGGTCCAGGAACTGCTAAGGAATGTACGGTGCAGTGGTGCTTCAAGAAGTTTTGTAAAGGAGATGAGAACTGTGAAGATGAGGAGTACGGTGGCCGGCCACCGGAAGTTGACAATGACCAGTTGAAAGCAATCATCAAAGCTAATCCTCTTACAACTTCACAAGAAGTTGCCGAAGAACTCAACATCAACCATGTCGTTCAGCATTTGAAGCAAATTGGAAAGGTGAAAAAGTTTGATAGGTGGGTGGCTTATGAGCTGACTGATAATAAAAAAAATTGTCATTTTGAAGTGTTGTCTTCTCTTGTATGCAAGAACAATGAACCATTTCTTAGTTGGATTGTGACATGCGATGAAAAGTGCATTTTATATGACACCCAGCGATGACCATCTCAGTGGTTGGACCAAGAAGAAGCTCCTAAGCACTTCCCAAAGCCAGACTTACACTATAAAAAGGTCATGGTCATTGTTGGGTGGTCTGCTGCCGGTCTGATCCACTACAGCTTTCTGAATTCTGGCAATACCATTACATCTGAGAAACATGCTCAGCAAATCGATGAGATGCATCAAACACTGCAACACCTTCGGCTGGCATTGGGTCAACAGAAAGGGCCCAATTCTTCATGACAACACCTGACTGCATGTCGCACAACCAGTGCTTCAAAGGTTGAACGATTGGGTTACGAAGTTTTGCCTCATGTGCCATATTCACTTCACCTCTCTTCAACCAACTACCACTTCTTCAAGCATCAAGCAACATTTTGCAGGGAAAATGCATCCACAACCAGCAGGATGTAGAAAATGCTTTTCAAGAGTGGGTAAAATCCTGAAGCCCGAATTTTTACACTACAGGGATAAACAAACTTATTTCCCATTAGCAAAAATATTGATTGTAATGGTTTCTATTTTGATTAATAAAGATGTGTTTGAGCCGAATTATAGTGATTTAAAATTCATGGTCCGAAACCGCAATTACTTTTGCACCAACCTAATAATAGTGAAGTCAGAGGTTTTAGTGTACCTGTCACCCAAAGAGCGTACATTGTACCTGATAGGTAATTTTTGATCCGTCATCCCCCTCCTATTCTCTCCCCCCTTTAGTTTTTAAAAAATGTATTTCTTGAAAGTTTTCATTATGGAAAATTTCTAAATTATGTACAAATAGAATATCATCAGGAGTCCCCCCTATGTATGCTCATATTATATATGATTATTTACATTTGGCATAGCTGCTTTCTATTGTGTTTGACTGAAGTACTGATACTCATCTGTATTCAGATTTCCTTAGTGTTGCCGGTAGCCCCTTTTTTATGGTTTGTCCCCTTGTCTTTAGTACTTGTGTAGTATTTTTCTCTGCATCTCAGGGTTCAGCTTCTGTAGACTTCACTTTGACCATGTGAATGTTCCTCTTTTCATCTTGGTGGTTGTAGGCTGAGTGGATAACCAGTGTTTCCTTCTCATTGCTGCTCTATGTGCCCACTTATGGCAGGTTGCACAAGAGGGGTTTTCAGCTTGGAAACCAGAGTCCCCTTATACTCCCAGTTGCTACCTAGCCATTCTTCCCAAAGGCCCTGAGCCATCTTCATTCATCCTGCTGTTGCTTTACAGTTCCCACTGTCCTCTTATAGTATCTGCCTGACTTTCTTGTCTCTGGGTTGTAATCACAAGCAGCTAAGAAATAGGAAGGACTCACTATATACTAAATACTTTATATGCATTGTGCAGTCTCTGTATTACTGATAAATTAATCTCATTACAGAGTCAAGTTTGTTTGCGGGGTTGTTTTTTTTTTTTTTTTGGTGGGGGGATGCAGGAGACTAAAATAGCACTCATCTTTTTTTCTCCCAGATTTGGAACCAGTTTAAGTGATGGATACAAGAATCAGGCATATAGAGCTTAGAATGTCTCTTTATTAAGTCAGAATGATCGAAGAAATTAGCTTTTAATCTGTGGCCAAAAGGCCCTGCTGCTCATTTAATCTCACTTAGATCATAAGTGATCTAAGTCAGGCAGGTCACAGGCAGTCCTAGTTGTCCACAAGCCCCTCATGGGGGTAAAGCATTTCCCCGTCAGCTTCCATGTGGTGCAGATGCAGACCAGAGTGCACTTTTTCTGCAGAAGGCAGCTCCTAGCTAAGTGAAGCATGCTCACTTCCAAAGGGTGGGGAGAAAAGCCAGGGATCCTTCCACTGGGGAAGAAGGTAAGGTTTTTCTCTAACACTTCTCTCTCATTCAATCCCCTGTTCAAAAACCATTCAGTGCCTTTATGGCTCCTTTTTATTTCTGTATGGTCTTTGCAGCTGTAGCCTGATGGTAATACCCCTGTCTACTCCTTCACCAACCATCCCTCCACCCCTGACATGTGCTGGCTTGTTTGAAGTACTGAGAAATCTCTGAAAATGTCTTGGCTGCTCTGCCTCTTCACTCTTTGTAATCATTTATGGCATGCCTGCTCTGGGCCAGGACGGCCTACAAGAAACTCATAGTCTAGGATAGTAAACGGATAGGAGCAGATAATTAGTCTAGTATAGTCTAGGATAGTAAACGGATAGAAGTGGTACTTAGTGGTAATTGTTATGTCTTAAGTAAAGAGTTAGCAGCTGAACCTAGGGTTGGAGTGCAGAGTTCAGGGTGCTCAGAGAGAAGGAAGCATTTTAGCTAGGTCTAAGGTTAGAGAGAGGGTCTCAGGTGGATGAATGGAGAAAGAATCTGGGAGGGGAAGGTGTTCTAAATGGTGATGATAGCTCATGCCAAGGGCAAAGCGTGTGGGGGTCTGCAATGGTTTAGTTTGTCTTAGGCACAGAGGACTGGAAAAGGGACTCAGGAGGTAGTGTTGGAGGGTGTCAGGAGCCAGAACCTGGAGGCTCTGCCTTGTTGCTCTGTGAAGCAGTTCGAACAGTTGTGCTTTGGGGAACAGTGGAAGGTACCCTACCATATTCATGGAGATTGAAAACTTCATAACACATTTTTTTCTTTTTTTCTTTTTTTTTTTTTTTTGAGACAGTGTCTTACTCTGTCACCCTGGGTAGAGTGCAGTGGCATTATCATAGTTCCCTGCAACCTCAAACTCCTGGGCTCAAGTGATCCTCTTGCCTCAATCTCCTAAGTAGCTTGGATGACAGGTGCATGCCATGATGCCCAGCTAATTTTTTCTATTTTTAGTAGAGACAGGGTTTCACTCTTGCTCAGGCTGGTCTCGAACTCCTGATCTCAAGCATTTCTCCCACCTCAGCCTCCCAGAATGCTAGGATTACAGGCATGAGCTCCTGTGCCCAGCCCTTATAATACATTTTTTAAAATGCACACACACAGGTGCAGAGCAAATAATACAATGCTCCCACAAATACTCAGTGCTTAGATTTAATAGTTGTTAGGATTTTGCCACATTTGCTTCACCTTTCCTGTTTTCAATTTGCTGAAATATTTTAAAGCAAATCGCAGGTATCATGGCATTTCTTCCCTGCTTCAGTTTGTATCTCTAAAAAAGAAGGCCATTTTCTTAGATAATCACTAAGCCATTATTATACTGAAAAAATTTACAGAAATCCTTTCGCATCATCTAATATCTAGTCCATAATCAAATTTCCCTAGTTGCCCAATCAAAATCTATTTTACAGTTGGTTTGTTTGAATTGGTATTAAGTCAAGGCTGGTGCCCACTTCTATTCCCCGTCCCATTGACTTACTCAGTAACCTGTCAGTTGTCCTTCAACTGTTCAGTGAAGGATTTTTAAGCACTGCACTGACAGATTATTCTGGAAGCAGTACAAAGATTTGAGGGTGGGGGAAGAAGGCAAAATTAGAAATGGTTAACAGAGATTCTCTTAAAGGTGGAATTATGGATGATTTTGCTTCCTACATTTATGCATCATTGGAATATTTTTTATGATTAACATGTTATTTTTATAACTAAATACTTCTACTTCAGGAAAGGAGGAGAAAAGATTTGGAACAGGGAAATGAGTTAGAAACCTGTTCCTTTAGTCTGAGAGGTAGTGAGGACCTGTGGGCCTGTGGGTGGTGTGGTAGGGATGAGAACAGAAAATGGACTTGAGTGCTACTTAGAATGTAGGAGTGTAGATTAGGTGCCTGGGTGTGGGTGAGTCAGGGCAGTATAGGAGTGTCGGGGTTGACTCAGGTGTCTGGCTGGAGTTAACTGGATAGATGATGGTTCCATCCATGTAGGATAGAGGTTACAAGAAAAATGAAGGTGTTTTTAGTGCCGGTCAGGAAGTGAGTTCAGTTTGGGGCATGTGGGGCGTGACCTGCTTATGAGGTAGGCTGTGAAGCTGTATATACACAGATTTAATGCAGCGGTGGGGTGGGGGCAGGTGTCTGTAGTTTTGCAAATGTATATGTAGAATGAGAGGGAGCAGTGGGAGATTGGGGAAACTAGGAGAGAATAGTGTGTCCAGAGTTAAGGTAGGAGAAAAATTTAGAACAATGGGAGGAACAATGGGAGGCAACCATGCCCTGTATTAAAGAGCAGAGTCGTACTGAGTAGAAGTTGAAGATAACAAGGGAGAGTAGAGTGATTGAATGCTGGGATCTAAACTGGTGGGAGGGGATGGCTGCAGATCAGTTTATTGTACAGTTCAGTGGAGTAAGTACATCACATTGTTGTGCCACCATCACCAGATGGTTTTGAGTCAGGATGAGACAGGCAGTTGTCTTCCATGGACTCCTAGAATAGTCAGATTCCTACCTGGGCTTATCCTCCCTTTTTTTTTTTTTTTTTTTTGAGACAGTCTCACTTTGTTGTCCAGGCTAGGGTGAGTGCCGTGGCGGCAGGCTAGCTCACAGCAACCTCAATCTCCTAGGCTCAAGCAATCCTCCTGCCTCAGCCTCCCAAGTAGCTGGAACTACAGACATGCGCCACCATGCCCGGCTAATTTTTTTCTTTTGTATATATATTTTTAGTTGGTCAATTAGTTTGTTTCGATTTTTTTAAGTAGAGACGGGGTCTTGCTCAGGCTGGTTTCGATCTCCTGACCTTGAGCAATCCACCCGCCTCGGCCTCCCAGAGTGCTAGGATTACAGGCGTGAGCCACCACGCCCGGCCTTCCTTTCTTCATTGAAATCCTACGGTGCTTTGCTCCTTAGTGCAGTTGTCATAGGCTGGTGGAGAAAATAACTTTCTAGAAGTTGATCTCTGTGCCACATTCATCCTTCCTGAGGTACCAATATGGTCCCCAGGGCTTGGCCATGCATTCTCTGTAAAGATACAGTAAACAAATGAAAGGTCAGGTTTACTTTAGTAAAAAGACACCATCAGGGTTAATTGTGGGAGATGGAGAACTGATAGTAAAGGCTTGGAGGCAGAAGCTGAACAACTCTGCCCTTCCCTGGAGAGGTCTAATAGCATTGCAGCATATTTGGAGACAGCTGGTTCCGGAGAGTACCCTTTGTTCCCCCACCCCCACTCTAAGCATCCCCAAGCTGTAATTTGGGCCTCTTGCTGTTCAGTTTATACGCCACCGTCTATGTCAAGGGCCTGTTTTAATAGGGCAGTCTGATCTGTTTTTGGTAGAAGTGCCCTGGTTGACTGACTGTGGAGGCATCTAAGCTGTAAAGTTTTCATTTAACTACAGACTGAGCCACAGTGACGTGTCTGCTGTAGAAGTTCTTGTAAGTTCAAGCTGCTTTGAAAAAGGGAGTTCCCCAAACAAGGTGAGAGAACAATTGGTTCTTCTTGCTGCAGAACAAGCCCTGTCAGGAACACTGACCTTGACCCTGGGTGCCAGGTGTTAGAAGGGGAACAGAGAACTTGGGAGCCTTAAACTCCAGCTCTACTGCAGGCAGGGTCTGGGAGATTCAGCTACCCCATCTCGTCCTCACACCTCCTTTTGGAAAATTACCCCCATTTTACTAGTTGGGTTGCTACTTGCCCAGGCTAACACGGCTAGTTGGTTGAACTGGGATTTGAACCCAGCCTTTTCTGTTACATACTGAGGGAATTTAGAAATTGGAGCAGATCTCAGGGAAAGGCAGCACCATGACAAGGGCATGGATGCCATGAAGTGGGAAGAGTATTTAGCTAGGAGGGGAGAAAGTGTGAAGAGATACTCAGATATTTGAATGGGCCTGACTGCCTTGCTCAGAGGCATCGTGGTGGTGGTGGAAAGGGCACAGACTTGGACACCAGGTCTCCCTCTGGCTGGGTTGTGAGCTCCTTGACACTAAAGATCGTGTCTCATTCATCCTTGCACTGCCAGAGCACCAAGCACAGCGTGGGGGTGTGTTTACGGGTATCCAGGAGGCACTCTGAACACACAGGTAACGGAAAAGATGCCCTCTTCCTTTCCCAGAGCTGCATTCTGGTGTTCTTGGTCGTGACCCTCTCTGCCTCCTCTAGAACTTGGATCTATAAACGATCCATGTCTACTTTCTACCCTGTATTAGTTTTCTATTGCTACTATAACAAGTTACTGCAGACACAGAGGCTTAGAAGAACACAAATTTATTTTCTTACAGTTCTTTGGTTCAGAAATCAAAAGTGTGTCTCCCTGGGCTAAAATTAAGGTGTCGAGAGGGCTGTGCACCTGCCTGGAGGCTCTTGGGAGAATCCGTTTCCTTGCTATTTTCCAGCCTCCCTAGGCCACCCACATTCCTTAGCTCGTGGCCCTCATCCTCCATCTCCAGAGGCAGCCACAGTCAGCCACGTCTTTCTCCAGTTGTGTCACTATGATAGACTCTTCTGCTTCCCTCCTCTGTTATTACGCCCCACTGGGATTACACTGGGCCCACCTGGATGATCCAGGATAATCTCCGTATTTTAAAGCCATCTGATTAGCAACCTTAATTCTCCTCTGTCATGTGAACATATTCTGTCTACCACTCATCCTAATATCTCCCTTTCTCAAGTTTTTTCTTCTTTGCCTATAAAACCCTACTCAAATAGCCCCAAGCCTAAAATAAAATTCTGGAGGACGTTTCCTTCTCAAACGATGATCTCACTTCATCCCTTGAGCTTCTCAAAAATAGTCTTTGTGATGTGTTTGTTCCTTAATGTTTGTCTGCTAGAACTTGAAAAAAAGTCCTGACACCTCCCCATTGCTGAGTTCCTTGTTCACTTCCCTGTTCAGTTCTTCTGGGCTCTTTGGCACTGTGGATTTCCCCCCCTTTGGAGCCATCTCTTCTCTGGCTTGTTGGTGTCCCTCTTACCTATCTGCTTCTGAATCTCCTTTTCTCTTTTCTCTTCCTCCTGTCTCTGGAAGGCTTGGTCTTCAGTCAACTCGTCTTTTGCAGATAGATGTTATCTACGCCCATGGGTTTGTTTGTTTGAGACAAGTTCTCGCTCTGTTGCCTGTGCTGGAGTGCAGTGGCATCATCATAGCTCAATACAACTTCAAACTCCTGGTCTCAAAGGATCTTCCTGCCTTGGCCTCCCAAGTAGCTGGGACTACAGGCATGTGCCACTACACCTGGCTAATTTTTACAATTTTTTTTGTAGAGATGGGGTCTTACTATGTTGCCCAGGCTGGTCTCAATGTGATCCTCTCCTCTTGGCCTTACTCCCCCAGTTTTAATTCTGAACCTAGTGCTTGAGGGTTCCCAAGTCTATAGCTCTTGCTCTGACCTCTTTTCTGACCCCCAGCCTGAATTTCTTATTACCTTCCTGGGTATTTCCAAAGGAAAAGACCTATAGATACAGGTTGTGTGTACTACACACAGCATGTTTAACATGGCTGGTTATTATCCCCCTCTCCTTGCACAGGAGTCCTCTTAAATGTCTAACCTTGGTGACTCAGGCTAGAAATCCCCACCACCTCTGGCTCCTTGATTCTCATCCCTGTGTCTCCTATATCCCAGGCTTTAGTCCTCTTACCTTGGTGTCTTCATAGTGGGGAGTATAAAGTTACTGGAGTTCGGGAATAAAGTAAAATGAACTTTATTTTTATCTTAAACTTTTACAGTCTTTTTGTTTTGAAATATGCATAAGTGCATATTTATAGTATATAGTATATATATGTATATAGTATATATATAGTATGTATATACATAGTATATAGAATTTATTAATAAGCAATACATATGTTGGGGTACATGTCCCTAAATTTTTTATTTGCATGATAAAACTATCAAAAAAGTTAGGCAAGTGTGGGTTTTCTAGTTTGTTTTAGCCAAAGAACCCTTTCTTTAAGTGAAATCTTACTCATTTGAAAAAAATCAAAAGCAGAGAGGTGTTCTGCTTTAGAGCTCTTCTTCGCTCTAAAGGAGGCTCCTGAGGGGCCCTCTTGATGCACATTTGGAAAACCACTGGTTTAGGCAATTGATGTTGCTCGGGTCTGATTAAAAGTCTGTGATCATCAGGCTTAGTGGCTCCCGCCTGTAATCTCAGCACTTTGGGAGGCCAAGGTGGGCAGATTGCTTGAGCCTAGGAGTTCGAGGTTGCAGTAAGCTATGATTACATCACTACACTCTAGCCTGGGTGACAGAGTGAGACCTTGTCTCCAAAGACGGGGTTGGGGAGGGCCGGGGCGCAGTGGCTCATACCTGTATTCCTAGCACTCTGGGAGGCTAAGGAGTTTGAAGTTGCAGTGAGCTACGATGACACCACTGCACTCTACCCAGGGCAGCAGAGCAAGACTCTGTGTCAAAAAAAAAAGTCTGTGATCATGTAAGTCTTGATAGACACCAGTAGTAAAAGGTCCCTAACATTCTCACTTCTCCACCATATTCCCCCACACTGCCGTCAGTATCACTTACTCGTGTAGGCACAGATCACATCCTGTTCATTCATTTCTCCATACCTCCCCCTTTCCTGGGTGGGCCTTTGCACACTGAATGGGCAAATGCACAGTGAAACTTGTTGATAAAATTTGTTTGGAAGAGCAGGCTCTTTTTTACCTGGATGTGGCCTGCTCAGAACTTTTTTCTTGGCATTCCAAATGTGGTCCTTAAGTTTTGGGGCTCTGTGTAGTTGCACATGGAGTCTGTAGGCCCAGGGTGGCTTCTGTGAAGTGGCACTTCTCTGCAGCATTCTAAGGCACTGGTTTTTGTCACTGTTGCAAAGTGGCCTTTCTCCAGGCCTCATTTCCTCACTTAATGGATTTTGTAAGCCCTGCATCTCCTAATGTCAGTATAACCGAGTTTTAAATATGTTGAGTAGAAAGAAACCCTTACGTATTATTACTGAGTCAATCCTGTACATTTTAACCTAATTACATTTGCGCTGACATTGTGTAAATGCTATGTTGAATCAACCTTTACCTTTGCAACTAGGCCAGAGTTTTAGGTGCACTATGTGTCCTGGCTGATGTTCTCCCCTGGAGGAGAAACTTAACTGAGGACTTCACAGTGTCAGTTAGAGCTGAGGTCTTGGCAAGGTATAAGGAGAAGTTGACCTACTTTACTTTTAATGGGTCAGTTGCTCTTCACCCCTTTGGATGTCCTCTAGATACGCCAGATGTCCCAGCTGCCTGGCACCCTGGCACATTGTAACAGGTGCTGCTATCCTCTGGTCCAAGGAAAGGGGCACCTGGGCTCCTCTGGGCTCTCGAATGCAGTCTCATGGCAGTGAGCTGCAGGGGCGAGGCTCTCCCTTATTGCTTGAGCAGGCTTATTTTGTACATTTCTTTCATTCAGGCTGCTTCGGAGAAGGCCAGGAACCATACTTAGGCAAAAATTTTGCCCTACAGCTTTTATATAATCCTGGTTTACACTAGTTTGGTACATTGTACTGTCATTTGGCTTTTTCTGAGGCAGGTATTTTCTGTGTTTGATTTTATATTTCATTGTGTTTCTCTGTGCCTCTCTCTACCTTGGTTTTCATTGCAAGACTAATTTGTGGTGTGTCTCAAGTTTGGCAAGACTGATTTGATTTCTTCTGGATTGCCCAGGTTGCGGATGAGTACATGTTTTCCCTGGAGGAGAAGAAGTCCAAGGGTCGCCGTCAGCCCTTAAGCAAGCTTCCCCGCCATCACCCACTTGTGTTGCAGGATTGTGTCAGTGATGATGGTGAGTGTTGTCTTCTCTCTTCACTTCGGAGGATAGTAGCTCACTGCATTAGTTCTTGCTTGGACAGGACATCAGAATGCCAGGCTGAGGGATGAGGGTGGGTCTGTGGCTTAGCTGTTCTCCCAGATACTCCATAAAGAGGATAGCATTTCCTTTTATATCTAATTTACTAATCAGATCTCATTATAAGTTTGAGTATCTTAGAATGTACCTTAATATGGGATAATTGCATGCAGGTTCTTTCTTTTCTTCTCCTGGGGAGATAAAAGGCTGATTTTTCAGGATAGCAAATTCTGTCCATGATGCTGTGCTGGATGTATGGCTGCAAAGACAATTAAGATAGGTCCTTGCCCTCAAGACACTCACAGGGTAGTTGGGCAAGCTGACAGGTTAAACAGATCTGAAGAAAGAAGAGGTGTTGATCCAGCATGAGTAACCATCGAGAACAGAAACAAAAAGGGTATATTCAGAGAAACTGCAATCAGCTCGGTGTGGGTGGAGTTCAGGGGCAAGGCCAACAGTGATAGGTGGGGTGGGAGGAGTGAGGCTGGATCATGGACAGCGTAATATTCGAGACCAGAGTCAGGGCCTTTTCTCACAGGCATTCAGGAGCCATTGACCTGTTTAAGCAGAGAAATGACAGGGTCAGATTGGCTTCAGAAAGATTGCTACTAGTAATGGCATCTTGAGGGTGGCTTTGAGAGGACCAGGTGGGCTTTTTTTTTTTTTTTATTTGTTTGTTTTTTGAGACAGAGTCTCACTCTGTTTCCCCAGGCTAGAGTGCCATGGCATCAGCCTAGCTCACAGTAACCTTAAACTCCAGGGCTCAAGCGATCCTTCTGCCTCAGCCTCTCGAGTAGCTGGGACTACAGGCATGTGCCACCATGCCCGGCTAAGTTTTTCTATATATTTTTAGTTGGCCAATTACTTTGTTTCTATTTTTAGTAGAGGTGGGGTCTCACTTTTGCTCAGGCTGGTCTCCTGACCTTGAGCGATCCTTCCGCCTCGGCCTCCCAGAATACTAGGATTACAGGCATGAGCCACCTCGCCCTGCCTAGATCGGCTTTTATGATGAACTCTGTGAGATAGGAGGGTCTGAACTAGGATGGTCGTGGTAGGGATGGGAGTGAAGGTGTTTTGGAAGATAAAGGCAGTTGGATTTGGTGACTGACTGAGGAGCTGAGGGTGGTAGGTAGGGGAGAAGGATGAGTTGAGTGCCTCCCTGGTTTGTAGCTTTGGTTGGTTTTTGGACACCTGAGTTAAGGGTCTGTGGGGGTTGTAGACTTGGGGATTGGCACAGAGATGGTATTTGATGTCATTATTGAGATAAATGAGGTCACTCATGGAGAGGGTGCAGAGGGGTGTGAGCAGCGGCTGGGCTATGTGGACAGAGCAAGGAGAGGAGCCTGCAGAGGAGACAGGGAAGTCGGGAGCAGGCAGACGCATAAGAACCGGGATGTGTGGCACTGAATCTCCAGGAAGGATTGACTGCAACAGAGAGTTCTCTCCTGTGTTTCCTGGAGCCCAGAGATCCAGTGAGATCTGCTGACAAGGCTCTCCATCAGCTCCGCTAGTGGCCGGGCCCAGCACCCTCAGGGAGAGCAGAGGCAGTTGTGTTTGTTGCCATTTCCCACTGTGTCCTCTCCTTTCTGATCTGCTGCCGGTGCCCACCTCCGCTGGATTTTTTGGTAGAAAGATTGTGATAAGCTGGGAGAACATCCCTGAGATCCTCTAGTCAGAAGTGTGGGCAGACCCTGAGTCAAAGAGGAAAACAAAATTACCCATCAAAGATGACCACTGTGAACCTTTTAACGTATAATCTCCCTGACTTTTCTAGTTAGATATTAAATTATGTCCGTGTATGTCTTTTTTTTTTTTTGAGACAGAGTCTCACTTTGTTGCCCAGGCTAGAGTGAGTGCCGTGGCATCAGCCTAGCTCACAGCAACCTCAAACTCCTGGGCTCAAGCAATCCTCCTGCCTCAGCCTCCCAAGTAGCTGGAACTACAGGCATGTGCCACCATGCCCGGCTAATTTTTTCTCTATATATATTAGTTGGCCAATTAATTTCTTTCTACTTATAGTAGATACGGGGTCTCACTCTTGCTCAGGCTGATTTTGAACTCCTGACCTCGCGCAATCCGCCTGCCTCGGCCTCCCAGAGTGCTGGGATTACAGGCATGAGCCACTGCGCCCAGCCTCCCCCCATTTTCTTATGATGAAAAATTTTTAAATGTGGATAAGTTGAAAGGATCAAAACCTTGTATGCTCTCCATGTGCATTCAGCAGTTGTTGCCATTTTGCCGTATTGCTTTTGTCACTCCATGTGCTTTATCGACATATGTAACATATTTGCTGTAATCTCTTGATGGCAGGTTGAAGTCACCAAGTCACTTCGCAATAAAGACACTGGTAGGCACCTCCTACGAAGGCTTAAACACTGTGCTGTTTCACACCTGGGAAAACAAGCAGTAGTTCCATAACATCTGGGCTTTAGTCTGTAGCCATCTTTCCCTGCTTCCCAAGAATGTGTTTCAGAACTTTCTTCCTTTAAACTGACATAAGCCAAACTGAGGTCACACATTGCATTCAGAAGTTGTTTTTTTAGCCTCCTTTAGTCTAGTACACTTTTCCCCCAACTTTTAAGAAAACATTTTCAAGTGAGGCATCACAACAGAGTGAAAATGCACACATTTTAACTGTACAGCTTAATGAAATTTTATATATGTAAACTGCAAAATTTTGATTCCTGCAATTTTCACTTAACGGAGTGAACATTTTCTCTCATCATTCAGCATTCACAAATGGAATGATTTTTGGCCACTTTTGGCTTTGCAAATGGAATAGATGTCAGTGTGTTAGTTTTTTAACTGTGGGTGTGAGCCTGTTTCTATTTCTTCCATCCTATCTTGGTCACTCTTGTTTTGGCCAGACTAAAGAATAGAATCTGGGCTTAGGTTTTGAGTACCATGGTCCTGACTGGGCCTGAATGATGGAGCTTATAGGGGTTGATTTTAATTGTCTGCATTGGTGTCCTTGTGCCACAGTAGCCTTCACTGAGGCCACACAATGGCAGCTGCCAGATCCTTTAGATTAAACATTACTGTGAAGGTGGAGGGGAAAACTATTTATTTGCACTGAGCTGGTGTTGCCAGAAATGAAGAAATGAGCACCTCATGCAAGTGTGTACCAGAACTTTCCTTGGGTTGCTTTTCATAGATGCAGGGGCCTCTTCAGAAGCACTGCTGTTTGGGGGGGAAACGAGAAGCTCCTTGGAGGGGCCATAGGTGGGGATTACTGGCTCCCCCTCCCCCTACAGCTGGCTGCAGTGGTCTACTCAGGGGGCCCCGTGTCCTGTCAGGTGCCGCATACCTGGGGCTTGCTTTGGTCACACTTGCCAAAGAAGGATGTAGCAATGGTAGCTTCTCATACCTCTCTCAAATGGGGGAGCATCTGGAAGAACACTTTGGACATCAGTTTATTTTGATACTTGCTTCTGCTTCTATCAGACTGCCTTCATTAAGTCATAAGTTTCAGAATTTTGATAGGGTTTCATTTACTTCCTTGTTTTTGTTCCTAGTTTCTGCCGGGAGCTGGTGGGCTGTACCCTTATCTCACTGATTAGGGGGAGCGGGGAATGTGCTATCTGAATCACTCACATGAGTTTTGTGAGCAAACTTGTTCATTTTCCATTCAGCAGTGTGTCCCTTCCTTCTAGGAAGGTGCATCCAGAGGGGATTTTTCTTCCCTGAACAATAGTGAGGTATGATGAGTTGTGTGCTCTGCTGGCTAGAGCTCCTAAGAGATGCAAATTGTCATGTAGACCAGGAGTCTGTGAAGGACCAGGAAGTAAATATTTTAGGCTTTACAGTCCTTATTAGTCTCCGTGGTCATCAATATTATCTTTTTTTTTTTTTTTTAATTTCCAACCCTGTAAAAATGTAAAAACAAAGGCAGGCATGTTGTCCCAGCTACTCAGGAGGCTGAGAGAGGATTGCTTGAGCCCAGGATTTAGAGGCTGGAGTGTACTGTGTATGATAATGCCTCTGAATGGCCACTGCACTCTGGGCTACATAGGGGAACACTGTCTCTTAAAAAACAATGTAAAAACAATTCTTAGCTTCCCGAGTGGGCTAAGTCCACAGGCTCCTGTTTGCCAGCATTGATCAAGACTCAGGGCATTAATTCATCTGGAACATGCCTTCCTCTGGCAGAGCAAGGAGGGGTTAGTTAGGGAGCCCTTCTCAAAATAGGCAGGTATCCCAGTGACCTTACCAGAGGGAGCTAGAGTCCCAAGGACCATGATGTAACAGCTTTTTTTTCTTTTTTATCTTTCTTTTTTTGAGACAGAGTCTAGTTCTGTTGCCCTGGGTAGAGTGCACTGGCGTCATCATAGCTCATAGATCCTCAAACTTCTGGCCTCAAACGATCCTCCTGCCTCAGCCTCCTGAGTAGGTGGGACTACAGGCATGCGCCACCACGCCCGGCTAATTTTTCCTATTTTTCGTAGAGATGGGGTCTTGTTCTTGCTCAAACTGGTCTCAAACTTCTGACCTTAAGTGATTCTCCTACCTCAGCCTCCCAGAGTGATAGGAATGTAACAACTTTCAAGCTTTTTCCTAGTTCCCTATTATTTTCTTTGCTTGTTTTTTTTTTTTTTAGCACAACTAAAGGGAAAAATCTACAAGTTAAAGAAAGGGCGTAATGTGCCAACATTTTGGAGTCAGCAGATAACATGGTCTCTGACAAGACAGTGCTTTGCTGTGCTGCCCTTAGGCAGAGGGGTTGAGTGGACAGGTAAGGGAGAGTAGGACAGGCCAAGCTCCTGGGGCAAGAGGAAGGATGGAGACCATCAGGCAGGGCTCCCCACACCAGCATGCAGACTTTGAAGGAATCTGTGGACACTTGCTTTTGCCTGTTGCCTGTATATCACCCTTAGGTGTCTTGGTTTTAGTAGAAACTTAGGACCAAGAATCCTAGTTGAGCTCATTTGTTCACTAAGCAGAGCCACAGATGTGCAGGGTTGGTGCTGACTCACATTTCTGTTCCCTCCTCTAGAGACACCTGATCAGCTGACCCCTGAGGAAGAGGCTGAGGAGACAGAGGCCTGGGCCAAGCCTCTGAGCCAGCTGTGGCAGAACCGACCCCCAAACTTTGAGGCTGAAAAGGAATTCAATGAGAGCATGGCCCAGCAAGCCCCTCACTGCGCTGTCTGTATGATCTTCCAGACTTATCATCAGGTAAGCCTGCTCCACCCCGGCCCCCCATTTACCCAGGCCCAGCAATGGGGGAAGCTAGATTTAATTGTGTATATAACTTGTCACTGGTTGTCTTGGAAAGGCTTTTCTCCCTAGTGTTCTCTGCCCCATGTGTATATTGGTCAGGCTTTGCCAGGCAGTAACCCAGTGATGTGGGTTTTCACTTGATAATGCTATGGAGGTGCGCTGAGGGTGTGGCTCAGGCTCCCCCTTGCGCATGCACTCATCACAGACTTCAGTGTTTGCAGAGTAGTCTGCTTTTTTATCCTCATTCTAGTCAGTGATGATTCCTGCCAGGTGGTTGTAGTTCTGGCCAGTGAATGTGGAGGACTCTAATTTCTTTACTGCAGTCTGTACTTGAGATGAAAAGCCAGATCCTCTAATCTTGTCATCGTCTTTCCTTTCCCACTGGCATGGTGGGTGTTTCCAGAAGCAGAAGGAACTTAGGAGGGGCAGAAGCAGAGGGCCCAACTGAGGGAGAGCAGGGCAGGCAAGCCGAGCTCAGCCGTGAGCTTCCCACTCTGGGGCACTGATGGCTTCCCCATCGTGGATCTTTTGGGTCCAGCTCTAGGAGGCCAGGAAGGTACTTGCAGCAGCAGGTGCTAAGGGGACCAGCTCAGTCTCAGCTGAGGCCTATACAGGGTGGCAGGTAGGTAAGTGGTCCCCCTGTGCTGGTTAAAGTGGCATGGTTGGCGCTGAGCCTGGCATGGCTGGCACTGAGCCTGGCAGGGCCCCAGGTTCATACCTGCTGAAAAATGGAATCTCACACCACACACTTTGGAAGGCAGCTATGCTCACCACTATACCACCAACACACTTTGGATTAGTAACTCACTACATCTTTCCATTGACAAAAAGCAAAACCAAAGAACTATAATGTGCCATTGCCTGTGGGGGAGGTGAATAGCCTGCTTGCTACCCATCAGCAGATCTACTCAGTGAAGGTCAGAGTTTCATGAGTGTTGACATGTTTCTGGACCCCATCCTTGGGGTAGAGGGTGGTTAGGGTGCCATCCAGCAGCAGAACCAGTAGATATTTGTAGTCAGTACAGTTTGCCAAGGGAAGTATATGGACATAATGTTCTTCCTGGAGGGGCCCGAGCCAGGAATCACAGGTGGTGCTCTAGCCATGTGAGGATGCTGCACCTCAGGTGACCTGCTGACATAGGCCACTAGAGGCAATCAGTGTTGGCCCATTAGGAGCACCTGCTCTGGGTGCTCTCCCTGGGTAGGCCCCCATACTCTGTAGCCCACAGGGGAGCCCACAGTAGCAGCCCAGCTGCTAATATCTCAGTGCATTTTATTACCTCTTAGTTTGGGAAGATTGAAATCCCAATTGCCTCTTACCTCGCTCCCTTTTCTCAGTTGTCCCCTAGGGGCCTTTGTTTGATGCTGCTGTGAGAAATTGAATTTGAGTCATTAGAGGTAACTTCAATTAACAGCTCTGGGATAATGGCTGTGCACCCGGGAGCCGTAGCCGTATCAATAAGAGCACCAGCTTTTTGCTGATGGAGCAGGTGGGAAGCTAAGAGCATAGGTGTGTGCTCACTGAGGTGTGCACTTGTTCTCACCCCTTAGGTTGAGTTTGGAGGCCTTAGTCAAAACTGTGGAAATGCTCCAGATTTAGCCCCACAGAAGCAGAGGACCAAGCCATTGATTCCGGAAATGTGCTTCACCTCAACTGGCTGCAGCACGGACATCAATCTTTCCACCCCTTACCTCGAGGAAGATGGTACCAGCATTCTTGTCTCCTGCAAGAAGTGCAGCGTCCGTGTCCATGCCAGTGAGTGCTCCTCGCCTTTCTGTGTCCTGTCCCAGGAGCACGGGCCTGCTCCCTGGAAGTCCTTGCTACCTGGTGGCCTCCCAGTCCTTCTACACACAGTTTGCCTCTGTGTTCTGGGGAGTTTGTTGCTGATTTTCATTGTCTCCAGGGGTCCATTCTTGTACCAGTCATCTCTGTACTGTCCTGTTGGTTGCAGGTATATGGAGGTGATTAGTTCCTGCTACTCACTGGGTGTTTGTACCAGTGAATCTATGGTTTTTGACTTTTTGAGTCATACTATATGGTTGAGCCCTGGAGACTCAGACTCTAGAATTCAGGGGTTACTATAGGTTTGATTGTAGCTTCGGGGCTGGTCTATGGAAAAGAATTGCAAATCTAGCTCTGGCTCTGACCTCTGGGTTTAATTTTCTCATCTTGGTGTCCCTGTTAGGTTGCTATGGGGTCCCCCCTGCAAAAGCTTCTGAAGACTGGATGTGTTCTCGGTGTGCAGCCAATGCCCTAGAGGAGGTGAGTCCTCCCACACCTTTTCGGAGACTTGGAGTACTTTCAGGGCCAGACTGTTTCCTGTTGGTCTTTATATTCCCAGCAGTCCACATAGGGCCTGCTACAGTTGTGTCAGAGAGTACTGTGAGGATAAATCTTATGACAGTGAGAGTGGTCGCTGCCCACTTACGGTGTCTGGAAGCTGTGTTTGCTTCATGTGTGAAGACCAGGTGGAGGCCTTCCTGTGGAGGAAGCATAAGAATTTATCCATTTTGGGTTGGAGCCTCAGAAAGGGGCTGAGATAGTTCATTTTGCAGCTTTCTGTTGTACCCTTTGGAAGCTGGCAACACCCCACATAAGAAGCAATCAGAGCCTTGCAGTGCCTCCAGTTGGAGCAGAGCATCTTTTGTGCCCTTGCCAACAGTTGTTATTAACAGTAACAGTGGAGAGATGATGTTAAGTCAAGTGAATACTTGGTACACTTAGCCCCGAGTGGCCTCTCCTTCCTACAGGGGAGTGCTGGTTACAGGGGCTGTGTAGGTGAAGCCCCACATGCTATCACGCTGCTTGCTTATGTGGTGGGAGAGCAGACTGGATGTTAATGACTAGGCAGTAACCACTTTCTTTCCTCTCCCTTCTTGGCAGGACTGCTGTTTATGCTCGTTACGAGGAGGGGCCCTGCAGAGAGCAAATGACGACAGGTAAGTTTTCCGAGTAGCATCTTGGAACAGCCAGGCTCATTTCTGAAGCAGCATGCAGCGGCATTGCGAGGGCAGTGGCTGTTCTTGTGAATGACTGATGAGGACTTGGGAAGCACTCTGTGGAGCTGGGATAGCATCTCCAAGACTAATTTCAAAACTGGAATGCCGTGGGGAGCCCAACAGTCCCCAACTTTTCCGACTCCAATTTCCCCTCCATAGCAGAGAGGGAAATGGAGTCCTCCTTTGGGAGGAACTAATAATGGACTCACGGGAGCATGAAGACCCTGTGGAGAGGATGTAGAGACTTCGTGGGCTGGATGGAGGACGTTTGCCTTGTTACAGCTGGGCCAGTGTGCGGAGGTAGCCCTGGGATGGGGAGCGCTTTTCTTTAGGGCACTCTCTCCTGGTTCAGACCTGCTGGTTGGAATGAGGCGAGTACCCTCAAGGATGCCAGGACATTGAGGAAAGCTCAGCCAAGCCCACTCTCTGTGCGGTCAAATCTACAGATGGCCCTGGGCTTCTCAGCTGTCAGGAAGCTCATTGTCATGGAGCTGAATCTTTGTGCTCAGTCTCTTGTTTAGTTGTTCTGAGGTAGAAATGGAAGATGAATGAGGTTTTTGCCCTGGAAGAGCTGGCTGTCTAAGGGATAGTACACACAGGTTGGCAGTGAATATCCTGTTTTGAAGTAAAATCCTATGGGAACTTGCAATATAACTACCACCCAGCCTCCTGCCTCCCTGAACCCCCATTCTGCTGTTTCAGATAGGTGGCTCTTCTGCTTGCTGTCTCCACTCCTTTAAACAGGCACTTGCTGCCATCACTTGAGGTCATTGTGTTCCTCACAACTGTAGGACAGTGCTGGTAATGTCCTTCCTTATTCGGAGTGCAGATGGCTCTGCTAGAGCCTCTCACTCTCACCTTTTAATCCCTGTACTGTTCTTCAGGGCCACATAAAACAAATCTGTTCCTACTCCCACATGACAGCCCCACCAGTGCTGCACACAGCTTCCATGTAGCCCCAACATTGTCTGTTGTAGGTTTTTACATGGCCTGATTTTAAGAACTTTTACCATTTTAGTTGTTCTCATCTTGGCACATGTCAGTTTCCACAAATGGTCAGAATTTACTTTAATTCTCTAAGGATGTCCGTTGAACAGATCTTTCAGAGTAAGTGGGGCTTTAGCCCAATGTCCTAGCACTCTGGGAGTCTGAGGCAGGAGGATCACTTGAGTCTAGGAGTTTGAGATTGCTTTGAGCTATGGTGATGCCACTGCATTCCAGCCTGGGTGACAGAGTGAGACTCTGTCTCAAAAAAAAAAGTGATTCAGAGATGGGTAAAGGGAGCAGAAGGAAGAGGCCATTTGAGTCTGAGGGAGAGGACTGGGAGAGGCCTGGGGAGAGAGCTGTGATTGCTGACAGATTGGGGCACAGCTGGGATGTTTTCAGGAAGCACTCAGGTCCTGTCGTAAAGGGGTCTATGTAAAGTTCTCCATTGTATTCTCACTCTCTGAAACCTGCCACACAGTTACCTGTGGCTTTGCTCGTTTTGCAGCAGACTGTGAGTGGTGTAAGAGGCATGACCCTGTTGACACAGGGCAATACAGTGGGGAACTGTTTCTGTATAATCAGTGTGGAGACACTTGTGATTCTCGCCTTTCTGGGTCCCAGGAACTTGCTGGGTGAGGAAGGATGCACTGTCAGGAGACCCACATTAGAAGAGAAGGCCACAGAGCCTTGGGCCCAGAGGTGACTGAGCCAGCCTTTACCTTTTGGCAGGTGGGTCCATGTTTCATGTGCTGTGGCAATTCTGGAAGCAAGGTTTGTCAACATTGCAGAAAGAAGTCCAGTGGATGTGAGCAAAATCCCCCTGCCTCGCTTCAAGCTGGTAAGGAAGAAGAGACAGGCTTGTAGGCTTTATATAATTACCCTACCTGCAAGTCTCTGGGTAGAGGGGAACAAAGTATTTTTGCTTGGCCCAGTGGCCACCTTTATCCCTTGGTCTTGGTCAGAATTTGTGATTCCCACCCTGTGGTTAAATTACTTAATGGGACACCCATAACCAGACAAATTAGAGCTGGCTGTGTGTGTCCTCATGTTTTGGGAAAGGGGTTGGTTCCTGCTCATTAGGCTCTGCATTTGAGAAGGGAGAACAACAGAGGCGGCTGTACCATTAGTTCCTGGAATCATTGACTTTCTTCCCCTGTGCTACAGAAATGCATCTTCTGTAAGAAGCGGAGGAAAAGAACTGCTGGCTGCTGTGTGCAGTGTTCTCACGGCCGTTGCCCAACTGCCTTCCACGTGAGCTGTGCTCAGGCTGCCGGAGTAATGATGCAGCCAGATGACTGGCCTTTTGTTGTCTTCATCACCTGCTTTCGGCACAAGATTCCTAATTTGGAGGTGAGGGAGACTGCTATTATGGAATCCTCCTGACAATTTTTGGGATCATTTTCTCTGCATGCTCTCCATTTATTGTGGTAGCAAATATTTCCTCAAGCATTATGCTTTATGGAGAGTGCTAATGAGTAAGGGATTAAGAGATGGCTCCTGTCCACCTCTACTCCCTGCCTGGTACTTCATAATCCAGTGGCACCAAACTGGTTGTGGTGGATTCCTTTTGAGTATCTGTTTTCTTGTTGCCTCTCCACCAGGATAAACTCCTTAAGGGTCCATATCTTATTGTTCTGGGTGTCCTTATTACTTAACCCAGTGTCAGGGACATAGCAGAAGCTCTGTAAATGTTGAAAATTAATGGGGAAGTCTCCTGATAGTTAACCCACTGACTACACAATAGAGATTTTTTTTTTTTTTTGAGACAGAGTCTCTGTTGACTGGTCTAGAGTGCCGTGGTATCAGCCTAGCTCATAGCAACCTCAAACTCTTGGGCTTAAGTAATCCTTCTGCCTCAACCTCCTGAGTAGCTGGGACTACAGGCATGTGCCACCATGCCTGGCTAATTTTTTCTATATATTTTTTAGTTGTCCAGCTAATTTTCTTTCTATTTTTAGTAGAGACAGGGTCTTGCCCTTGCTCAGGCTGGTCTCAAACTCCTGAGCTCAAATGATCCACCTGCATTGGCCTTCCAGAGTGCTAGGATTACAGGCGTGAGCCACCGTGCCAGGCCCTACAATAGAGACTTTTGCAGTTCTCTAAATAGTGAAGCTCAGAGAAACACACATGTATTGTTAGCTAGAGGAATTATGAAAGGGTTTGGGTAGAAAGTGGTATTTGAAGTGGGTCTTAAGTAAAAAGAAGGAATTGTGAGCAGGTGGCCATTCAAGGCTTTGAAACAGAATGAGCAAGTTTCAGAATAACGAACATGAAAGACTGGTTCTAGGAATGTGGTGGGGCTGACATTGGAGAGGTGATGAAGGCCCTAGACTGCCATACTTAGGACTTTGATCTCTCTTCCATTGGATGAGGAGAACTTTTAGAATATTATGATTTTTCAACTATATGTTTAAAAAAATCACTCTGGTGGTTGTTTGAGGAGAGGATTCAAAGAATAAGAATTTGAGACAGGGAAACCAGTTAGCCTTGGAGATAGTGAGGTCTGAAATGGTAACACATAGGCAGAGCTTTAGGGTCGCATCTAACCGGGCGATCCTACAACAGGTAGAATTGACAGGGTTTGTTGACCTTCATGGGTTGAGAAGATGGAGAGACGAGGAGGAAGGGGTGACAGATTATGAATTAAGTTGACTTAGGTTACTCCCTTGAGAGATGGGAAGGATGCCAATATGATGGTATTGGTAACTGCAATCAGGAACTGAGACACAGCAGGGTGTTTTGCAGCAGAAATAGGGGAGAGATGAGAAAAAAGAAAGTACATGTAAACTTTGATGTCTCTGCAGCATTCTGGTTGAGGGTAGAGCTAGTGCTAAGACCTGGTAGAGCTTTTTGCCTGGCAAGGCCAGGACCCCGGGTCACCTATTGACTCTGTCCTTTGATACTTTGATGTATATCTGAGCTGTAGCATCAGTAGATGCTATTTGGTCAGTCCTGGCAATAACAGGGAAGTCACAAGAGCCTGTTCAGGGAGTTTTGGGTAAGGTAGTATGGTATAAGAACCAGTTGTAGACTAGGAGCTAGGGAGGTTTTAAAATTTATGGAGGAAAATATGACACTGGTTTTTTCCAGTGTCTTAGGTGGGATGTGTATATCTATAAAGGCCAATTTCAGCTCCCATCTCTTCTCTCCTTTTTGTCTTCCTGTTTCCATACTTATCTTTCCCCAATAAAGAGGAATCAGTTGATCTTGGTCACTATGTGCCAGACCTGACAACTTACTGTGTGAATAACACAAGACTCTGTTTTTTCCAGCGTGCCAAGGGGGCCTTGCAGAGCATCACTGCAGGCCAGAAGGTCATTAGCAAACATAAGAACGGGCGTTTCTACCAGTGTGAGGTGGTCAGGCTCACCACTGAGACCTTCTATGAAGTCAACTTTGATGATGGCTCCTTCAGCGACAATCTGTATCCTGAGGACATAGTGGTAATGTCTGCAAAGAGCTTCTTGGGCAGTTTGGCAGGGGAGATGTTTCTAGGTCTGGCTGGCAAACTGGCTGTAGGTCTGCCTGCCTTTTCTATCCAGGTTCCCTGGTCCCATTAGTCGATCCCCAAACAGAAAGAAGCATTTGTATTGGTCCTTCCTTGCAAAGAAAATTATGTGCCATTAGGGTACCCTGCTTCCCCTAGAAGTTTGTGTGAATCAGCATTTTCTGTAATTCTTTGAAACATGCACATATTTTGGTCTAAACTATGCTTTGAGGTATTCTAGTGCAATAGAAAAGCCTGCACTAGTCAAACCCATGTGCCAACATTAGTTTCACTGCTTAGTAACTGGGTATTTTCAGCCATATCCGCCTCTCTTTTCTACCAAGTTCTCTTAGGAGATGTGTAGAATCTGCTTTTGTCTCTTCATAGTTGAAGGCCTTGGGGCTAAGTAGAAACTGCTTGGAGACACCTGGCCTGGTTATTTTAACAACACCTGAGACACTAGAGACCCTGCCCTGGACCCAATCCTAGGTTTCCTGGCTCAGTATTCAGGACTTAAGTTTCCCCTACCCACACCCTGCCTTTTCATGTGGTAGACTAAGTGCCACGGTGGAGAAGAAGGAAACCATTTCTTCCTTTAACAAATCAGGTATTTTATACCATTAGCAACTTAATTGCTAAAAGCACATTCATTAGTTATAAGGTAGACTTTTAGTGAAGCTGATATTAGTAGTATTCATAGTAGTAGTATAGCTCTCATTTATTAAGCTCTTGCAGTATGCCAGGCACTATGCTATACTAAATGCTGTATGTCAAAAATCTCTTTCATTTTCATACCAACTCTGAGAAGAAGTAGGTGGTATTATCTCTAATTTATAGAGCAGTAATCTCAGGGCTCCCTTTTATAAAAGTTATTGAAGACCCCAAAGAGCTTGTGTTTTTGTGGGTTATATCTATGAATATATACTATATTAGAAATTAAAACTGAGACTAATTAATTTAAAATAATTCATTTTTTGATAAAAAATAGATTCTAAAACAAAAACAATTGAGAAGAATGCTATTTTTCTACAATTTTGTAGATCTTTTTAATGTCACTTTTTTTTTCTTTTTTATTTCAGCATATTATGGGGGTACAAATGTTAAAGTTACCTATAAAGCCCTTGCCCCGCCCCACTTAATGTCATTTCATGATTTAATATGTTCTGATATACTGTTTTGGTTAAACTATAGGAAGAAAATTCAGCCTAACACAGATATGTAGTTGGAAAGGGGAGGAGTATTTTCACAGCCTTTTAGATAATTGTGATTATTCTTCTCTGATGCTCTACCAAAACTCAAGTGGCAGTTTCTTAAAAGTTAGTTGCAGTGTGGAATCTGAAAGCAGGTCAATGAACTTTTCATACTCTGTTATATTAAAAAATCCATTACTCTTTCTTAGAATGCATCTTTCACTCGTGCATGATTTTATAACATACATTGGTCATTTAGAAAATATTGGTGCATTGGACTATGGAGATCTTCTAAATGTTGTTAAATGTTATATATATCAACAGATCATGGTTAGTATCACTAATCTCATCAGAAAACTTTAAATTTTGGAAAGCTTCAAGCTCACAGTGGTGAATGCAACTTTTCTGAAATTCTAATTTTAGCTTGAAAGTGTGAATTTTATTATTGGCAATAGATACTGACTCTTGTTTTCTTTGAAGTGACAGGCTCACTTCGTTCATTTCAAGTTGTCTGCCAATCCCCCAAGTCTGAATAACCATAGTTTGTGAGTCATTTTTTTCAAATAAAAACTGGTGTTTCATGAAAAAAGAAGCTAGTGTAGCTCACAACTCAAACAATTACACAGGTGTTTTTCCTCTCAAGACAAACATCATACTTTGGTCTGCAGCCAGAGTGTCTCATGAGTACTTATACATATATTCAATGATTAAGGTTTAACAAAATTAATAATCTTTACTGCTCCATCAAGGGACGTTGTTATGTGAAACCAGGTTTTTGCTTTTTTCCCCCTAAATTATGAGTGCACAGTGGTGAAAAATGCAATAACGAGTAGAACTTGGGGCCAGTGCCTTAATTTGTGCTCAGGTGCCAGCAGTTCTACCCATCATAGATTTGATACCATCACTGCAAATGTCAACACAATGAAAGAGGGTAGTGTTTTAACATTATGAAAATAGTCATGGCCTTACACGCTCCCTGAAGGTGCCTCAGGAACCTCTCAGAGGTTTGTGGACTACACTTGGAGAACTGCTGTTGTAAGAGGTAGAAATGAGATGCAGAGATCTTAAGTGATTTATTAAAGGTCACATAAGTTTGACTAGCTAAAACTTCTGCAGATTTGGGGGGTGGGGAGCTGCAGTTTCTGCTTAATTGTTAGATTGATACAAAATATATTTATTGCCTACTCAGTAAATGAATTGTCAATACAGTATAAACTGTTTCCGCTCAAGAAATGAACTGGAAGGACAGACCTTTTCTAACTCTCTTGTCATGTACCATGATTGGTAAGAGCAGTTGTAAACATCCACACCCTTTTTAGACTCACTGTCCCCCCACTCTTATCTGATGTGTACTTTTTAATCATGTCTCTAAGGACCTTTTTCCCAGGTCTACCCATCAGACCTTTCATTCAACCCACATGCATGTACATTGACTTTCCATTGTATACCAAGCCCTTTACTGGGAATATGGTGAGGACTCACCTTACGATATCTACCCACTTGTGGAAGGAGTAGAACTTCTAAAATACTTTGCCAAGTGCCATGATGGGTGACCTTTTCTTTTAAGAACACATTTTGAACACAGCTGTAGCGTTTCAACATGGCAGAGCCCTGGACAGCCCATAGAGGAAGAGTAGAGGGAGTGCAAGAAGGACTCTTGATTATGGCACCTGTCTTCTATGTTTACTAAATTATCATAGCCATTCTTTTTTGTCACCTAGAAGCATCAGGGGACAGAGATATAGGGCAGACTTTGACTTAGCAAGCACATCTTTATTGCATCTTTCAGCCCAGAGAGAGCTGCCTTGCTTGGAGTATTAGAGCAGGAATTTGTCCTGGTTCATTCTTTCTTTTTTTTTTTTTTTGAGATAGAGTGTCACTCTGCCCCCTCACCTGCCCTCTCTCTGCCCCCTCACCTCCCCTCACCCGCCCTCTCTCTGCCCCCTCACCTGCAGTGCCATAGCGTCTGCCTAGCTCACAGCAACCTCAAAATCCTGGGCTCAGGCAATCCTGCCTCAGCCTCCTGAGTAGCTGGGACTACAGGCATGCGCCACCATGCCCGGCTAAGTTTTTCTATATATTTTTAGTTGGCCAATTAATTTCTTTCTATTTTAGTAGAGACAGGATCTTGCTCTTGCTCTTGCTCTTGCTCAGGCTGGTTTCGAACTCCTGGTCTCAAGCGGTCCACCCGCCTCGGCCTCCCAGAGTGCTAAGATTACAGGCGTGAGCCACTGCACCAGGCCAGTCCTGGTTCATTCTTTACTGAGTACATGGCAGTTATCATTGTGCTCAAATGGACCTTTCACTCTCCTTCCTTCCTATTTCCTCAGAGCCAGGACTGTCTCCAATTGGGTCCTCCTGCTGAAGGGGAAGTGGTCCAAGTGAGATGGACAGACGGCCAAGTCTATGGAGCCAAGTTTGTGGCTTCCCACCCCATCCAAATGTACCAGGTAGCCAAAGGTTCTTGCTGGGAGAGGGGGGTATGTAATTAAATCATTGCTTCCTATTGGGCCAGAGGCAGTCTGCTCTTGGGAGAACTAATGAGTTGGTAACCCTTTTAGAGCTAGGAGTCTGCCCTGTGTCCAGCTTGTCAAATGTGGCTTCAAACATGTTAGCCTGTACTTCAGTGTTCTGATTCCTTCCTTTGGCTGCACGGACACTGCACGTGGTGGACTAGGGGGAGAGTCAGGGATTTCCTAGCCAAAAGGCTTTTGCTTCCTTGATAGGTGGAATTTGAGGATGGCTCACAGCTTGTAGTTAAGAGAGATGATGTGTATACGCTGGATGAAGAGCTTCCCAAGAGAGTCAAGTCTAGACTGGTAAGTGTTTTTGTTGTTTTTTTGTTTGTTTGTTTGTTTTTAGACAGAGTCTCACTTTGTTGCCCAGGCTAGAGTGAGTTCCGTGGCAGCAGCCTAGCTCACGGCAACCTCAATCTCCTGGGCTCAAGCGATCCTACTGCCTCAGCCTCCCGAGTAGCTGGGACTACAGGCATGCACCACCATGCCTGGCTAATTTTTTGTATATATGTTTTTAGTTGGTCAATTAATTTCTTTCTATTTTTAGTAGAGACAGGGTCTCGCTCTTGCTCAGGCTGGTCTTGAACTTCTGACCTTGAGCGATCCGCCCACCTCAGCCTCCCAGAATGCTAGGATTACAGGCATGAGCCACCACGCCCAGCCTAAGTGTTTGTTTTCTTGTGCCCTTGGTTCCTGTCTGGGAGGGAGGGAACAAGGGAAGGATCTGTCCCTTTGTGTTTTTCCATTGGCCATAAAGTGATTGTTTGGCCTGCTTATTTTTCTATAGTCGGTAGCCTCAGACATGCGCTTCAACGAGATTTTCACAGAGAAAGAGGTTAAGCAAGAAAAGAAACGGCAACGAGTTATCAACTCAAGATACCGGGAAGATTATATTGAGCCTGCACTATACCGGGCCATCATGGAGTAGGTGCTTCCAGGGTCCAAGAGATTCCCAGCCCTCAAGGCAAGAGCACTCCAAGGTTCCACAGCACAGCAGACACTTGGAACTCTGAAGTCTCTAAAAGTGAAGTTGTAAAAAGAAAAGGAATGAACTAACAAATGCCATCATCTTCTCACCCCACCCTCATGGCATTCTGCTATAGTGAAAGGACAAGCCGATTTTGGACACGTGACAGCTGCTGATCTTCCAGCTGGGGGACTTGAGTACTGGAATCCTGTGGCTGCACTGACCCCAGTCTATAAAGGGGTCCACTGTGCTGGCTGGACTGATTGCCCTGTTCCTGGCCTAGGACTTAGCTTCCTAACAGTCGCCCGCACCAACTAGGTAGAGGTGCTGGTGCCTGCCCCCATGCCCACTTTTGTATTTATGTGTGTGTGTGTGGGTGGGTGGCTGGGTGGGTGTGTGCATTTGTTTGTATGTATGTATGTTTGGTCTGGACCAGCTTCTGCCAGCCCCTGGCCTTTACTTTCTTCCTTGCCTATGTAGGGCAAACAAAATGTGAAATTGTGCCCTCAGCTAAGCTGAGTAAGGGCCCCTAGGTGTTGGCTGGAGATGGGTGTGGCATCTGTCCTCCGGCCAGAACAACCTCAAGAGAGTGCTGGCAAAGCTGCAGTATTGAGATGCTAAGAATTGATGCCACTTCTTTGTCTTCCCTTGAAGGAGAACATAGGGATAACATGGGTGTGTGCCCACAACACTAGGCACAGAGCCCCTGTGGCATAGTATTCGTAGGTGTGGGTGGGGATTACCCTGAAGGGGGGATTTTAATGATGGAAGCAGGCAGAGCCTGGTGGGTGATTCTATCAACAAAATATTGCAATCATGCAGGGGCTGGGAGGGTTAGGTTGAAGCAACTGGGGCCACTGGAGGCCCACTGGGGGTGGGAGGGAGCTGATTTATGGGTGGGGGTGGGACTAGAGGGCAACACTGAAGGGGTTAAACAGGTTTTTACTCCTCATGAATTTGTTTGCCTGGGCCCAGGATTGCAGGGCTTCACACCTATACCCTGTGTATACAAGAATCAGATTTATAATACTTCCCCTTTTTTTGTTACGTATGAACGCTATAAACCAAATTATTTTGAAAACCGGTGCATCACCTTGTCCTTAGCAATAAAATATGTTGTGCAGAGGACTGGCTGTCTCTGCCCTAAGGAGCCCAAATGGCCCAGGGTCATGCTGGGGGTTTATCTAGAGTAATTGGCTCTGGGACAGGGCCATGTATTATAAAAATCAGTAAGGCAGGATCTAGGAAGCTGTTCCAAAGAGATGGGTCCCTTCCTTGTGAAGCTGTTTTGGGCCAAGCATGGTGGGACATGGGAGCAGGGACACTTTTGACTATGAGCACCTCTGCATTGTATCCCCTTCCTGGGAGATGGGCAGGAGGAGGTAATCGAGGAAGCACCAGACGACCCAGTCCTCTCAATAGTCTAATCTCTTGCTTGATACATCTTCATTGACTGGCCTAAGTCCATTACAGCATCTATGTTCTGCACAAATTTTGGAACCAGTTTGAAGGAGGGGAGTGCATTTTAGGTGCTTGAAGAGCAAAGGATTCAGCCCCTAGTGGGGTCCTGAAGCTGCTTTGAGCCATCTGTTGTTGGTGAGAAGCTTCCCTGGAGGAAGACCTGGTTCCCTTCACCTTGTGGGTCCCTGATGTTGAAGTGGACAATGATGGGAAGCTGCAGGGCATGGAGCGGGGGACAGTGAGTAACAGGACTTGGGTGTAGCAGAGCTGCTCCAGCTGGCCCTTGGACAGCTAGATACCCAATGGCATAGCCCTGTCCTGCTGCGGGAGACGCTTGGGTCAGCTTAGGTACTTTTAGTACTTGTGTCCTTGAGGATTAGGAGGTAGTTGCTACTTGGTGTCTGATTGTGGAGAAAGGGAGGAGCAGCAGTTTTCAAAGATGCTGTTCTAAGCTAATTCCCTCCTGGGGCCAAGAAAGGAAGGTTGACTTTTATGCCCTGTAGGAACATTCCCAGGGGAGGCTGGGCAGAGCCAGGCCTTAGTGGATTGGTGATTGAGCCCTGGGAGCACACATCTTTGGAGCACTTCCCTAGCCTTTCTTCACAGGGTCTCAGACCCCTGCCTCTCTCACTGACCCCAGTGTCCTCAACCCTTCTGAAGGATCTGCAGGGCTGGGTGCCTAGTCTAATCCCAGCAGAGTTATTAACAGCTGACCATTTTTCTAGAAACTACATTTTTTATTTGGCCAACGTGATAACCCTGAGGAAACCGAAACTCAGAGGGGACGGGCCTTTCCCGTATCACATGGAACCCGCCTGTTTTCTCCCTCACTGGCTGCCCTTTCCGTCACGTCTGGGCCTTAGAAGACTGACCCCGGGCAAAAGGCCGGCCAGCCAGGCTGCTACCAGAAGCTTTTTTGCCACAAAGGACAAGCTACCTTCCTTTAGCAAGGTAGGGTCATTGTGCTGGCAACCTAGGATTATGGTTTGAAGTCTCCCCGACCCCTCTGAGGAATTAAGTTTTAAATTGTGCCCCAGGCAGATGATGCCAGGGCTCAGCTGCGGGGATGAGAGTGGGGTGGGAGACAGCTGCACAGGGTATGTGGGCGGGATGCCCATGTGCCCGGACTAAACACTTTCTACGAGGCTCTGAAGTTAACGCACAAGAGCAGCATGGACTTCCGTGGCCTTACCCCACAGGATTGGGCACGGAGGTCCACAGCCTTGGGCCTGATGGAGTGGACTGGCCGCGCTCACAACACAGAGGGCGAGATGAGGTGTCCCTCGCGTGGAATGACCGTCACCACCCTGCACTTTGAGCTCCGCGCACGGGCAAGGAAAGAGGCTCTCAAGGGGCTAGGTCCTCAGGGCGGCCCAAGCGGCCGTCTGGGCCGCGAGGCCAGGGAAGCAGGATTCCTCCAGGCGGCCGGGTGCGTCCTTGAGGTTGCTGACGCGAGGCAGGCACGGACCGCTCAGCCCAAGGGAGCCACAGGCCCCCTCGTTTTCCTCAGCCCGGGTCCCCGGGGTGGGCGGGCCGGGGAACTCCGCGGCTCCCGTGCCTACTGGGCAGCTCCGGCGCGCGCCCGCCCACTCGGGCAGCGCAGCTCCGCGTTGGCCAGCCCGGCGCCCCGCCCGGCTCCCGCGCGCCCATTGGCCGCGGACGCCCGACCTGGTCGTGGCCGCGCGCTCCGCCCGCCGCTGCGTCCCCACTATGGCGGCGCCCATGCAGCCCACCGCGTCGTGGGCGCCCGCCGGGGTTCCCCGCGGCTGCCTGCGCCGCCGCCTCCGCCTTCTCGTCCCGCCTGGGGCCGGGCGCCGCCTCCCCCCTGCCTCCCTCTCCGCTGCGGTAAGGGCCTGCCCGGTGAGCTTTGGGGCGGGACGGCAGACCGCGGCTAACGGTCGCCGCGCTGCCCCGCCCCTCCCCCGCTGCCCGCCGTCCCCGGGCCGGGCGGGGCGCGAAGCCTGCGCTAGTGCTGGGGAGGGAGGGGTCGGGGTACGGCCCAGTTGTCCCACCGGCTGGGAGCCCAATCCCTGGATGACCTCGGCTGTGTAGGGGCTGCCAGGCCTGGGGGGAAAGGCGGGCCGGATGCGGGCCGAGCGGTCTGAGGTGATCTCCCAGCGAGACCCCGCTTTGCTGTGTACCTGGGCTCAAAGCAAGGACACTGTCATTCAGGCCCCGCCGTGACAAGAGGGAGGAGAAGTACAGGGAAAGCCTCAGCCCGAATCAGCAGCATATGGGTCGCGGTTGTCATGGCTTACTGCTCTATTTGGGGCAAGATATTCAGAGGGACCAGGGTCAATTTGACTGGCAAAGTACCCCTTTCTTGCTTTCTTTGCTTCTGACACTTTTCCCCCAATGTCTCCTCCGTGATTTTGCTCGCAAGAGGAAATTCTTAGTGAGGAGAGCAGGTTTGGTTAGGAGAGTGTCTCGCGAATATTTTGGATTCCTTTTTACAGCAAGCCCATTTTTATGATTCCTCAATAAACCTCATTTTTGTTTGTGTTTCTTTCACATACCGGGAGGGAGTGAAACATGAGAACTGAATTATTGCAATTAATTGAGGGAGGGACTAATGAAGGCAGCTGTTAGTCCAGAAAGTAAAATATACCAACTTTTCGGTGGATATATTTCGAATTGTCTATACTATAGATAGTTGGACATGAAGGTAGAAAAAACCACTAGGTTACTGAAAGTAAAACACTCCTCATAACAAATTAGGTTGTTTCTAAGAATCATTTTGGGGCTGGGCCTAGTGGCTCAACCCTGTAATCTCAGCACTTTGGGAGCCTGAGGCTGGAGGATGCTTGAGGCCAGAAGTTCAAGACTAGTCTGAGCAACATAGCCAGACCTTATCTCTAGAAAAAATAGAAAGATTAGCTGGGCATGTTGGCACATGCCTGTAGTCCCAGCTACTTGGGAGGCTGAGGCAGGAGGATTGCTTGAGCCCAGGAGTTTGAGATTGCAGTGTGCTATGACAAGGCCACTGGACTGTAGCCCTGGCAACAGAGGGAGACCCTGTCTCAAAGAAAAAATCATTTTGGAGTGAGGATCACTGAACCGTTTGGTGTACTTTTTTTTTACGTTAAGTCATAGGGTTAAAAGGAAGCTGGTGCAAATATTTATGACCAAGTCATATTTTCAAATAATCTCTTAGGCAACAACAGCTCCCAAGAGTTGAGATTCTTTTTTTTTTTTTGAGACAGAGTCTCACTTTGGTGCCCAGGCTAGAGTGAGTGCCGTGGCGTCAGCCTAGCTCACAGCAACCTCAATCTCCTGGGCTCAAGCGATCCTACTGCCTCAGCCTCCCGAGTAGCTGGGACTACAGGCATGCGCCACCATGCTCGGCTAATTTTTTCTGTATATATTTTTAGTTGGTCAATTAATTTCTTTCTATTTTTAGTAGAGACGGGGTCTCGTTCAGGCTGGTTTTGAACTCCCGACCTTGAGCAATCCACCCGCCTCGGCCTCCCAGAGTGCTAGGATTACAGGCTTGAGCCACCGCGCCCGGCCGAGTTGAGATTCTTAACTCAAGGATATTTTGAAGTATTAAGTTGTGAATCTCTCCATTTCACATGTCTAAATATCTAACCATGGTGTAATAAAAGTAAATTATTAATGATGAAATAAGACATTCATATTCTTAGAGACTAATTGACTTTGGACCAATCAATAAAGTGTCTCCTGAGTACATATTTTGTGCAAGGCATTGACTGAGGAGGAGCTCAAAAACATTTAAGATATGGAACTTGTTCTGATTGCTATAATATAGTTGTGGGAATAAAGCACACACATGAAAGTGGTAACTAATGATTATGCCTCCAGAATTCCAAGACAGTAGGTGCTATGAGAAATCAGGAAAAGGAAAAATCCATGTGTCTGAGGAAGGTTTCACAGGGGAGCTGAGTTGAGCCATGAAGAGTGGGTAGGCATGGTTGTCTGAAGAGGAAGGAGAAATGAGCAGATGAGAAAGTGAAGATGGTAGAGGCACAGGGACAACCTGAAATGCTCATGGATGCTTCCAGGGAGTTTCATATTGGAAAAAGTGGAAGATGAGGCTGTACAAAAAGTAGGTTGATGGCAATAATCCAAGAAGTACCTTTGTCCTGGGTGGAGCAAAGGATAAATAGGTAGTGGTATTTATTTCAAAGGAAGCTGGGGATAGCTAACCATCAGAAAATAAGTACAGTAACACTTGATTTGACATTGTCATTTTTTTTGATTAACCTCAGCTATTCGGAATAGCATTCTCTTAACTACCCAAGAGTTTGAGGTTGCAGTGAGCTATGATAATGCCACTGCACTCTAGCCAGGGCAATAGAGTGAGATCTTGTCTCAAAAACAAATATGAGGCTGGGCGTGGTGGCTCACGCCTGTAATCCTAGCACTCTGGGAGGCTGAGGTGGGCGGATTGCTCGAGGTCAGGAGTTCAAAACCAGCCCGAGCAAGAGCGAGACCCCGTCTCTACTATAAATAGAAAGAAATTAATTGGCCAACTAACATATATAGAAAAAATTAGCCAGGCATGGTGGCGCATGCCTGTAGTCCCAGCTGCTCGGGAGGCTGAGGCAGGAGGATCACTTGAGCCCAGAAGTTTGAGGTTGCTGTGAGCTAGGCTGACGCCACGGCATTCACTCTAGCCTGGGCAACAAAGCGAGACTCTGTCTCAAAAAAAAAAAAAAAAAAAAAATATGATATGGAACTTCGTTTGTGAAGTTTTTCTATGCTTTTCTCCCCATCTAGGTGTCTCTCTCCTTTAAACCACTATAACATTAGAGTCTGCTTTTTTGCTATAATTGCCTTAATCCCACTTCTGCCTACAACATAAGACTGAAGCTGTTTCAAGACATGGACTTTTTCATCATCTAGCACATTGTTTTGTACATAGTAGGTACTTGGCAAACATATTTTAATTGAAAATAGCTTTTTTTTTGTTTTTGAGACAGGATCTCACTCTCTTATCCTGGCTAGAGTGCAGTGGCATTAATTATCACAGCTCACTGCAACCTCAAACTTCTGGGCTCATGCAATGCTCCTGCCTCAGCCTCCCAAGTAGCTGGGACTACAGATGTGCACTATCATCCCCAACTAATTGTTTTATTTTTTGTAGACAGGGTCTCAATATTGCCTGGGCTGGTCTTAAACTCTTGGCCTCAAGTATCCTCCAGCCTCGACCTCCCAAAGTGATAGGATTACAGGCGTGAGCCACCTCACTCAGCTTGAAAATATCTTTGAACCAGTATGACTACAAAGAAAATTATTTGTGAAAACAAAATTTTTGTCATAAAATCTATAGATAAAGTTATTTATATGAGAGACTCCCTTACTGAGAAGTCTGGTATCTTGGTATGGATAGCTTGGATTAGGCTGCACTAACAAAAACCTCCAGATTTCAGTGGCTTAACAGAACAAAATTTGACTTATCATTCATGTGACATGTCCAGCATGACTGCATAGGAAACTCTTCTCCTTACAGTCACCCAGGTACCAAGGCTGATGGAAACTCCATCTTAACATGGTGCTTCTGTGATCATTTTAATTCGATGAAAAAATGTTGGTCACACGGACAAGTTTCTGTCCCAGTGTGGCACATGTCACTTTCATTCACATTTCATTGGCCAAAGCAAGTCACTTTTGGCCATGCCTAACTTTAAAGAAGGGTAAGAAATTGCAGTCTTAGTATATGCCTGGAAAGCAAGGAGCCAGAAATATTTTGTGAACAGCACTAATGACTACTACGTCATCTATGGGTATCATGCCCCATTGAAGATTAGAGGTAGCAAATCAGATGGCCTATTAGAGATAAGCATACTGACAGTATTACCTCTAACTAGACATAGGGTAATGGTGGATTCAGAGTCAAAACTCTATTACAAGCACTTGTAGATGCTCATAGGCCAAGGCTGTTGATACAAGGGCAATCTGTTAAATCCCAGTTATAATAGTCATTCCTGAGGGAGGGACTACTTTAAGAAGTCAGGAAGTATGTAATCATTTGAGCTGCATTTTCAGTCAAATGGTTAAAATAAAGAATTTTAGTTTAACCTTATTGGTGTAATTGAGCCTAGCAAACTTGGTATTTGGGGAGATTCTACTTTTGACAATGAATAGAAGCAGAGTGCTAGTTGGAGCTCTGGTTTAGGAGACAGAAGTTCTAGCTTCAAATCTTTTTTATTTATTTATTTTTTGAGACAATCTCACTCTGTTGC